>CM060967.1:29087283-29369783 GCA_030765045.1 Tenodera sinensis
CCTCTGAATGGTGGACAGCAGTGTCGTTGTGAACGGGTGCACCTCTGAATGGTGGATAGCAGTGTCGTTGTGAACGGGTGCACCTCTGAATGGTGGATAGCAGTGTCGTTGTGAACGGGTGCACCTCTGAATGGTGGATAGCAGTGTCGTTGTGAACGGGTGCACCTCTGAATGGTGGATAGCAGTGTCCTTATGAACGGGTGCACCTCTGAATGGTGGATAGCAGTGTCGTTGTGAACGGGTGCACCTCTGAATGGTGGATAGCAGTGTCGTTATGAACGGGTGCACCTCTGAATGGTGGATAGCAGTGTCGTTGTGAACGGGTGCACCTCTGAATGGTGGATAGCAGTGTCGTTGTGAACGGGTGCACCTCTGAATGGTGGATAGCAGTGTCCTTATGAACGGGTGCACCTCTGAATGGTGGATAGCAGTGTCCTTATGAACGGGTGCACCTCTGAATGGTGGATAGCAGTGTTGTTATGAACGGGTGCACCTCTGAATGGTGGATAGCAGTGTCGTTGTGAACGGGTGCACCTCTGAATGGTGGATAGCAGTGTCGTTGTGAACGGGTGCACCTCTGAATGGTGGATAGCAGTGTCCTTATGAACGGGTGCACCTCTGAATGGTGGATAGCAGTGTCCTTATGAACGGGTGCACCTCTGAATGGTGGATAGCAGTGTTGTTATGAACGGGTGCACCTCTGAATGGTGGATAGCAGTGTCGTTGTGAACGGGTGCACCTCTGAATGGTGGATAGCAGTGTCGTTATGAGCGAGTGCACCTCTGAATGGTGGATAGCAGTGTCGTTGTGAACGGGTGCACCTCTGAATGGTGGATAGCAGTGTCGTTATGAACGGGTGCACCTCTGAATGGTGGATAGCAGTGTCGTTATGAGCGGGTGCACCTCTGAATGGTGGATAGCAGTGTCGTTGTGAACGGGTGCACCTCTGAATGGTGGATAGCAGTGTCGTTGTGAACGGGTGCACCTCTGAATGGTGGATAGCAGTGTCGTTGTGAACGGGTGCATCTCTGAATGGTGGATAGCAGTGTCGTTATGAACGGGTGCACCTCTGAATGGTGGATAGCAGTGTCGTTGTGAACGGGTGCACCTCTGAATGGTGGATAGCAGTGTCGTTGTGAACGGGTGCACCTCTGAATGGTGGATAGCAGTGTCGTTATGAACGGGTGCACCTCTGAATGGTGGATAGCAGTGTCGTTGTGAACGGGTGCACCTCTGAATGGTGGATAGCAGTGTCGTTGTGAACGGGTGCATCTCTGAATGGTGGATAGCAGTGTCGTTATGAACGGGTGCACCTCTGAATGGTGGATAGCAGTGTCGTTGTGAACGGGTGCACCTCTGAATGGTGGATAGCAGTGTCGTTGTGAACGGGTGCACCTCTGAATGGTGGATAGCAGTGTCGTTGTGAACGGGTGCACCTCTGAATGGTGGATAGCAGTGTCGTTGTGAACGGGTGCACCTCTGAATGGTGGATAGCAGTGTCGTTGTGAACGGGTGCACCTCTGAATGGTGGATAGCAGTGTCGTTGTGAACGGGTGCATCTCTGAATGGTGGATAGCAGTGTCGTTGTGAACGGGTGCATCTCTGAATGGTGGATAGCAGTGTCGTCGTGAACGGGTGCACCTCTGAATGGTGGATAGCAGTGTCGTTGTGAACGGGTGCACCTCTGAATGGTGGATAGCAGTGTCGATATGAACTACTGCATGTTTGATGGGTGAATTAGCAGTATAGCTATGAACAGGTGCACCTTTGATTGGTGGATAGTAGTATCGTTCTGAAGAGGTGGATATAATGAAGTCCATTACAGTGGCGTATAAGCGCTTCTTTATGGCATGGCCGAGCACAAGTGTTTTATAACACTCTAGGAAAAGTAATTAAATACTGGTTTTTAAAACTTAAAATAACATGCACATTGCACAGAGCGAGACAGAAAGAGAGGGTAAAAAGGAGAAGAGAAGAGAGATACGGACAGGAAAGGAGGAAGAAGAATAACATGAACCAAAATGCGGGTTGTGTTAGTTTATTTGGGCAAAGATTTGTACAGCTAATAATAACGCAGGCTTCGCTCTTGTTACTAAGCTAAATGAACCAACAGCAGGATTACAATTCTGTTGTAATTTCGTACAAAGGCTTGCCTCGTTAGCGATGTGTTTTTTTCAAACGAAGGTATAATGTTGCACACACGCTAGCTTTTTCGTGCGCGCCGTGTTGTGAAATGTGTCAAGTTTCGTTACAGCCAGTGCTGCGTAGTTTCTATGTATTATTTAAAATGCGTGCAAGTTACGAAAAATCCGAGATCGTTGTCACCTAGAGCAGATGAAATGTTTTAGGTATTAAAAAAAATGACATCCAGATTTTACAGGCATCCAGTGTCTTGGTCTACTTTTGCTCTAGTCATTCTTTAGTTTTTCCTTGCGCGAACGGCTTCTTCTCTCTTCCAAACCCTTACTGACGCGTCAAACACAGGACTCCTCTTCTAGCGTTACGCAGACAGAACAGCGAACAGCACTGCACTGAATCTCGGAACCCTTCTTGCGGTGAAGATAGCTTCGTTTTGTACCCGCGCGGATCCTCCAGAAGATTCGATACAAGTTGCTTCTGGTTGCCTCCATTGTTTTCCTTTATTTGATGTTACCAGAGACTGCTTATCATCTCTTATCCGTCTCGTATCGTCGAATTCTAGTCTGACACACGTGCATTAATCTATGAATAGAAGTCAGGCCTACTGAGTCGCGAAAGGGAAGCGGTAAGGAAACATTTTGCCTGAGTGACTGGAAGGCACGCTTCGTAAAGTCCACATCAGCCTCTACATGAATCCGCCTGGTATTGGCTTAATTTTAAAAATCTGACACCCAAACCTTAACTTATGAACACAGGTTTCAGGTTCAGGACTAAAGGAAAAGGGGAAATAAACGATAAGTGGGGTGCTAGAACGACTTAAGGTGTGCGGGTTGGTCATAGCAGATACGGTTTTTGTATTTCATTTCCTTACCAACGGGAAAGGGCACTGAAAGCTTCTTTTGCCATCTCGAAAAAAGTTTCGGTCAGTTTCCGGTCACTCATTTTATCCAATGAGATAATTCGCCTTCTGGCACTATAAAGCACGCTTGGCCAAAAAACGTCGAATGCTCCGTCAAATGTCTGCTTTGAGAAACCCTGAATCCAAAAGAAGACATTCGTAGAAAAAGAAATCTATTAATATTGTTAATTTTCAAGCCCGTTTATTTCAGGTTAGAAATAATGGGATACAAGAGTGAAAGTTACAATGGGTGTTTGGCAAATAATCGTAAGAATTGTTAATTTATGGGTTGCTCCATGTATCAACCATCCTTAATTTTGTACTGATTTCACATTAGAAATATGTTGACTTCATACTCTTATATGAGGGATGTAAGTGCAAATACTTTGATAATTGGTATCTCGATTGTTAGTTATATTTAACCTTCGTGTAATAGTTTTCCTGCAAACCAGTCACACAGTTTACTACCTGATGCATTTTGCATAGTCGTAACTGCGCCGCAATGTGAACAACGTCTGTGAGATAGACTAACAGCTTTGCTTCACATCTCAATGCGTGATACACTGGCCTAGATAATGTAAGGTCATTGTCCTTGCAAAAAGCATTTGAACTGAGTTTCGATACAGCATTCGTTACCGCGTTACAACATACGTTCCACCCACTCTGCGTCATGTTTTCTGTAGCCTGAAGGTACTAACCAACTTGAAAGCATACTACTCTTAACAAGTAAAATTACAAGTCGCAAACGAAGCATATATTGATGTAATAGTGTTCATTACGCTGTCCTCAATTACTAATGTAAATATCTACGGCTATACCCCTAACAGTCTGTATTTAATATTTCAGATATGTATTTTCGCGGTTTGTCAGAAATTATTGAGTATTTGTGAGGCTATCTGTGCAAACTACCCTTGCAGAGACTTCCAAAACACTTGAGCAGCATTAGTAAAATTTCGTCAAACTCTTATCATTTTACCTCTCTGCCTACTGGATTCGTGAGTTTCTCATACGCGATACCTATTTGTTTGTATTATCCTACAACGAACGATCTAGCTTATAGCTGGAGAAATGGCTAACGACGCATAAAGGGGGAAAGTGGGTGAGGGTCGGAATGACGCAAGGGGAACACTTGTGTTTTGCATTGTGAGACTTGGAAAGCATTATTTGATCGTATTCCCAATGCCTAGTCCAACTTCCAATATATAAGATGGTACGCCTAGATTGCAGCTGGTGAATTGTTTCTTCTTGCAGACAAGAGCAAACAGTTGCCGAATTTAAAGCCCTAGTGAGTCTAGTTAATTTATTTTCGCAGCAATCCCATTGATACTGCCCCTTCATAATAGATAACTGGGTAACCTCCTCTCGCATATCTCGTCGCGAAAAACGATTATGCATTGGCCACTGCAACTTTACGCATGGCTACCTTTTTAAACGGGACCCTGCTCCTCTCTGTGCGCTTTGCTATAATCTTTTGTCGGTCAGTCACGTGCTGCTAGCGTGTGTTTCCCTAGCACACCTTCGAGCCTCTCAGTAACTGCATGTCAGACTTGCAGAGATCCTAGCGGACGATAAGCAAGTGGTCGAAAGAGTTCTGAAGTCTTTAGCAAAGGTTAGCATGAACCTGAGGATTTAAAACTTTAGCTAGCAAAATGTTATTTGACCTTTTTATAACTTTGTTTCAATTATGCATTTTGCGTCTTAGTTTGGTGTGTGTGTGTATTTGATTTTTACAAGCATTTTTATTTTACATTGAAATTTATCCATGGCTTTGGTGATTATCCATTTTATAAGGGCGCTGATGACCAAGTAATTGAGCGCCCTTAGTCCTGCAGCAAGAACGCAGCAATTATAGAACTCTTCTGCTCTCTCCTTTTAAAATAATTGCCTCTATTTGCTCTCCAGCCGCACTAATAGTTCACTGATTACAATATCGAACAAAATATATTGCAAAACAGCTAATGGGAAAACGCCGTTATTCATACTTACTCATTAAGCAAATGCATTACTTTCTCCATAAGTTATGTAGATAAGGAGCGGCCCGGGTTCGAACCCAGGTGACCGTCTGTGGGATTGGTGGTGGACAAAGCGGACAGTGGTCTGGAATTGTAAGCATTGTAATTATTTTGAGGATAAAAGACAAAAAGAAATTATATATCATAAAATTGGCTTATAAAATATTAATAATTTTATAAAAAAATATAGTCGTTATGACGTCCACTCCGACATTTTAATTTCGTAACAGTCGAACAGATGAAGACCGAAATTCAAACGACTTGCAGTATTACGCAGTTTACTGAGAACAAAAATTTCATGAAAAATCAGAAGCGATTGGTACAAATTCAAACCATTTTTACCCCTGGTTCGTCACTAAATACATGAATGAAATAGCCATTTACAACAATTAGTAGAGGGAAAGGTAAGGTCTTTGGCACAACCTAAAGCAGCAGTTTGAAATTAAACTGGCTACAAGCAGAAAACATTTACTATTCGTACTTTTTGCGGGGAGTCGTAGTATGCCTTTTTGGTATTAAACCTTTTTGCTCCTCCTGTTTATTGACCCTGTACATGAAGGGAGACTGGTGGACGTTGCTAAAAATTAATAGCTGGTCACAAATTTTAGAGAAACTCCTAAAAATAAATAATAAATTGGCTTACTCGCTTTCGCTTTTAAAGTGCTGAGAGGCCCTCAGCAAAGTAGTACTTAAGTTAAATTGAGCGTGGACTACCTCCTTGACTTGAGCTTTTGATGTTGGCACTCTCTGCCAAGTCTGCCAAACTCAATCTCAGCCGCACGATAACTCTTCTCTCTCTCTTAGGCAATTCCCTGCTCACTTTTATCTGACTCAACCATCCTGCTTAAATAAACTAAAACGAGCTCACCAGTATGTGTGCGAAATCTCAAAGAAATTGAATGATTTTCCTGAAGGACATTTAGAAGGAAAATTAAACGTAAACGCAAAAGACTGCTTACGTTACTCACAGCTAGTTTGCTAAAAACGATCACTAATGTTTCTATGACAGTAGTGTTTGAAAAAATGTCGAATTTTAGGATATTGATGAAGGAAGCCTGCAAAAATTTGGAAAATTATATGTCCTTATCGTATCCTTGGTGGTGGTAGATCTACTGCTTTACCAAGCAGGAAACCCGGGTTCTATTACCGGTACCGGCCTGAGGATTTTATCCCGCTGGGAGATACCCGGGCCGAGGTACACTCAGCCTCATTAGCTCACTCTGGGGCCAATTTAGGAGCCACTTGATTGAGAAGCAGCGATCCCTGGTTGCCTAGACCTCGTCACCGGCCGGGAGGGGCCGGTGCGCTGTAGATGGAAAATGTTTCGTTATTTTTTTGTTTTATAAAAAGGGTTCTCTACTTTTGATTAAAACCACATATTTACACGACAAATAAAATGTATATCTTGAAGTTTTTGGGAACAATGTGTGAACTCCTCTTCATTTTGAATAAATTTTGTAAAACTTGTAAATTGTAACAGGTAAACATATTACACAAAATGTAGCTATTAAAACACATACAATGCCTTTTTTTTGGGGGGGGGGGAGTGTTAATTCTTTATTGGCAAAGATTTCATATCTTTTTAAACCATCAAATCGCTATTTGTCTTTTTTTTTTTTTTTTTTTTTTTTTTTTTTTTTTTTTTTTGTCTTGTGGCGTGGTCGCGCAAAGATAGCAGAATTTCTAGCCAACACATAGCTATGGATTTGACTTAAGCTTCAAGTCTACTGTATTCTCCTTGTATCTGCAGCGAAATATGTAATAAAACAATTTCTGCATATGTTTATCTCGATTAACACGAAGCTGGTAGAAGAATAAAGCTTTTTTTCAGAATAATCTGTAGACAAGTGAGTAGCGAAAGTCGGGCGAATATAACACAATTTGTTTTCTGCGCTTAGCATTTCAATTAACGGCGCGCAACTCAGTCCCTTCTCTTCCGGTCTGGGCTAACAACTCGAACTCAGGACTCCTGGTAACAGCAGAACAGAATAGAATCGAACAACAGAGCCAGCGATCAGTCACACGAGAGGAGCCTTCTCAAATATTCATAGCTGACCAGAAGGGTTGGGATTAGAGGTTTCTACCCGCGTCGAAATAGGAGAACCTCGGAATTCGATAAGTTGGGAGTAACTCCGCCCTCCCTCCCTCTCTCCACCCAAAAGCCCCAGTCGGGGCAAGCAGCAAAGGCGACCGCCAGAGTACGCTATCGGAAAATAACACCAAGTGCGGCGTGCTTCAACCTACAATACTAGTAACTTCTACTTCTGTAGTAAAATACTATTTTAGCAACAGTCATTGACATCCATACGCGAGTCAACTATTTTCGAAGTATTTTACTCCTTTAAGATACTTCCGGAGTAAATTTCCACAGAAGTAAATACCGGAGAGCACCTTCATATAGTACCTATTTTACTGCGGAAGTAAATAGGGCACTACTTCACTAAAATAGTAAATTGAGTTGAGCTCTCCGACGTCCCTTCCGGAGTAAATGGTCCTGCAGTAACCTACTTCCGTAGTGCAGACTTTAGTAAACGTTACTCTCGAAGTAATTGACTGCAACATAGTGCACGCTGCTCTAAGGAGAAGAGACGTTGAATCGTCTTTAAATTGTTGTAACAATTTAACAAATTCCACTCCTGACACCAGTGTAACAAAATGACAAGAGTCCAATCCACTTACTTTTTTCTCAACTTTATTTTCTTCCAAAACTGAATGAACAACACAGTTCTCAGTCTTCAGTCCTTCGTGATTTTACAACTTACAATTGTTTTCATTCGTATTCCCTATTACAGAATGTTCTGTTTTCTTCACTTTCTCTGTCTTCAAACACCAACTCTGACGGTACGATCACTCAACATTGTTTAGATTGGTTCACTGGCTTTACTTCGACCCGAGGTAGCTCTTCCGTCGATTGTACACACACATACACACACTCACACACAAACACACTCACACACACCCTCTCTCTCCTGCGACGATTCATGTATACAACTAATTACTACTACACTACTAAAAAGGTCTGCTCTCGTCGCCTCACCTCCTTATATAGCAAGGATAACGTAATAGGACCTTGCTCGAACTTCGCCTTTTCCAGAACCTTTTCCCTGGCTGTCGGACGCTTCCGAATAATCTCGAAATCCCCTTTTGGTTCTGCCGCTCTGATTGTTGTCACGTGTTTGCCTGCGTAAGTGGTGTGGTACAGCTTGACCTTGAGCGCCTTTGATACGCGCCGCACCTGTATGCGGTGTCCCGATCGTTCTTTGTTGTGCGCCGCGGCATCACAGTATTTTAGACAATAGTGGGTGACATCCATACGCGAGTCAACTACTTCCGAAGTAGTTTACTCCTAGCAGATACTCCCGGAGTAAATTTCAGAAAGCACCTTCAGATATGTAGTAGCCAATTTTTTTAGTGCCAATTTTTTTAGTTAACATTACTTCCTCCGCACTTGGGAGGAGAGGCATGTTGAACTGTCTATAAAATATGACTGTTAGTTCCCTAGGTGCTACACATCCAATAAAACACGTCCACCCTTAGGAGTCCTAAGAATAGTTAGTGTTGGCGAAACTAAGGCATTGTAGGATGTGATATATTTGATTTGATTTGCGCAGTAACTATCCTCCAAATTCTGGAAATTAACTGTAGCATTTAAGTAAATGTGTTTAAGTGCTGAAAGAATTATTGAATTGGTCAAGTAATTTTTAAGCAGTGGCATTTTGAATATTTTGCATCTTATGTGTGAATAAACGTTCTAAGTTCGATACATATGTAGCCGTTTTTGTGTATTTTTACATAATATGCTTTAATGTTTTTGTGGAAAATGCTGCTTATGATGTAATTTTCATGTCACTTAAAGATTATTTTAAATAAGTTCTTTGTGTTAGAAAATTAGTTTGCTAAAAAATACACCTTTAAGATTACTTACACTATTAAAAATAATTTCTGCTGCATTGTCAGTTTCAATTGTTGCCAAAAAAGTTGAGTAATATCACGATTATGCCTCACAGTAACGACATTGCCAGTGTTAGTTAAGATGTATTGGTGAAACCGTTTCCAAAATTTCATTCTGAAAACTTCATAAATGTAAGGATGAGCACTGTAAACCCAAAAAGCACATTTGAATATTCGCACATATTATTTGATCAGAGATCTTCTTCAGCATTTTTCATAAGATAGTTTAAATATTTACTTAAAACATACTTTGAAAGTTTTCTAGAACATATGCAAGTTTTGCTGCAGAGCTTTTATTTTTTTAAAGTGAACAAGGTGTACAAATTCACATTCAAAGTTCTTAATTTTATTCGGTTAAAAAAGGAAATAGAAAGTTACGTGAAAGCGCTCTAAAAATCAAACTTGATAAGTTAAAGAGCCAAAAAGTGTAATTTTTAACTGTTGTGCCCTGTTTTTTACCGATCGGACCTTATAAGTGGTTATTCGTTTATTCTGATGGTAATGAAAAAGTGCACTTTCAGACCTAGTATATTGCTACCGGCATTTTAAAGATTTGACTGTTGACCGAGTTTCATGTATTCCTCTTGTACGTACAAAATGTGTAACAAAACCGTTTCTGCAAACAATTATATAGAAAATCTGATGTGTTGCACTCACATGACTTTCTCTACTCTTGTACTAACCATTCTTACAAACCCTTATTCCTATATCTTCTTCTGCTAGTTGAGAAAAAACATTTGCAGAAATTATCTTATTGTATTTTCCTTGTAGGTGCAAGGGGAATATGGGTATACAGTAGCCTTTGAGCGATAGTCAAATCCTTTAAAGGTTTCAGATTCCGTTCTCTTTTTGAACGGCTAGTATATAAAAAATGAACAACGATGTTCCATTTGGTAAAAGTTTAAGTTTTCCTAAATTTCATACAAATAACAAGGAATATCTCCGAAATAGTTCACTCTACAAAAAATTTATTTGGACATAAATTGTGTGTTTTAGAAAGATCTACATTTTTTGTGCAGTAAGATTTGGTTTATCTCTTAAGGTTTACCAATTATGCAAAAGTCGTCCAGAGTAAACAGGACTACAGAGGCTATAGGTAGCCAGAAAATTCAAAATATACATTAATTCATTTGCCACAAACATATCTTAAACATATGGCATTTTTATTAAAATCGTTGAAGTCATTTTCGAGGAAAAAGAACCATTTTCTGTGTAAAGGGTAGTTTAGGGTGGCGGATTTGTTTTTTTCAAAATCTTGTGTCGCATCCTTAAAAGATATTAAACTTAAACTTAAACCAACTTTGTTTATTAACCGACTTTTCGGTTTTGAGATATGCTGTCCAGAGACACACTGACACACATACCAACATTTTTCTAAAAAAATTTTTTTTTGGGTTCAGGGGACCTCAATACACATATTTCCGGTAAATTCTCGACTTCGAATTTTTGACACATTCACCCTCTTGCGATATTTGCCTCAGTCTGTCTTCTAACTGCGTAGTAAACATGTATACTCCAGTAAGATTGCGGTAGAAATTCCAGGTCACACAAGAATTGCTGAAGAACGTATTTCCATTACCAAACAAGAATGAGTCACGTTGTTGAAAGTTTCCTTTCATAAGTGCTCAAAAGTAGCACTCGGATGTATACGTGGTCACTGTAAAGGGATGATGTAATAAATATTGTCTTCATTGACAGGTCCTTATAATCTTGACCCTTCATAGAACTTTCTTTTCAGCTACATGCCATGCGATAGGTAAGTATAGTAAAGCCTACGTCATCTTAAAAGCAGTTCTTGTGATGGCTTCTTGCACTTGAAGTCAATTAGTATGCAAAGCCATGACTGAGAGGTTTTTGTTTCTACTATCACGTGCATCCCACTGATTATTTTGTACCATTCACAACTTCGAACGCAACGAATCGGATTTATACAAGCAGATAGGGTATAATTTGCGCAACGGATCTAGACATGTGAAAATGTTAATGATAGGCATACAGCGAATTGGCTACCAGATCAGCAGGTCACCGGTCGAGTACATGCTGGGGGTGTGCGTAGGGCAGTCAATATCCTTACACCGGTTTGTGCACTTTGTCTCTTCATGAAGTCGAGAATACTGTATTTCCAACTATTTTCCTGCTCTGACTTACCAGTTAACTTTGAAAACTAGAATTCTAAACAGTAATTATTTTATATTCTTAGCAAGTACAATTACAAGTTCGCAAATCAAGAAAATACCTATTTATGTAATATTGTTTTATTACACTCTCCTTAGTTTCCAGTCAATATATCTGCACGTATAGCACTAATACCTGTATATGCAACAGTGCACACACACACACACACACACACACACACACACACACACACACACACACACACACACACACACACACACAGATATATACATATATAGGTGCTAAGTAGGACTGTTATTTTGGAACTGTATAAGTGCTTAATTTTAAAAAGTAACATAGCAATAATTATTCCTTTCTCTATTGCATATTTACAATAAGTACAGGAAGTGTAGTATTGCACCCAGAAATTCCATACCGAAATGTCACCGGCAGTACACGTTTTGAGACTCCCTGAGTAAAAAAAAAAGTAAATAAAAATCTGATGTGTTGCACTCACATAACTTTCTCTACTCTTGTACTAACCGTACTTACAAACGCTTCTTCCTATATCTTCTTCGTGTTAAGATAAACATTTGTACAAATTATCTTATTGCTTATTTCCTTGTAGGTACAAGGGGAATATTGGAATACAGTAGGCTTTGTGCGATAGTCAAATGTTTTAAAGCTTTGGGATTCTGTTGCCTTTGCACACTTAACATATAAAAAATGAACAACGATGATCCTTTTCACGAAAGTTCTAAGTTTTCCGAAACTCACACACATAACAAGGAATATCTCCGAAATGGTTCATCCTACAAGAAAATTTATTGAGACATAAATTGTGTATTTTAGCAAGATCTACATTTTTTGTATAGTATAATTTGGTCTATCTCTAACGGTTTACCAGTTATGCAAAAGTCGTCCAGCGTAAATACGACTACAGGGGCTATAGCCAGAAAATTAAAGATATACATTTCATTTGTCATAAAAATATCTCAAACATATGACATTTTAATCAAAATCGTCAGAGCCATTTTCAAGAAAATCAAAATTTTTGAAAAATTTTCCATGTAAAGGGTATTTTAGGGTGGGGCTATTTTCTTCAAAATCTTCGTGTCGCATCCTGGAAAGACATTAAACTTAAATACCAACTTTGGTTTTTAACCGACTTTTCGTTTTTGAGTTATGCTGTCTACAGACTGACAGACTGACACACAGACACAGACACACACGGACCTTTTTCTAAAAATGCTTTTTTTTTGGATTCAGGGGGCCTCAAAACATATATTTCCGATGAAATCTCGACATTGAATTTTTGGGTGGAATGCAATACTTCCCCTACTTACCAGTAGAGAAAGTAAAAGCACCTTGTCAGTAGAATTACTGGCACGTAAAAGAACTGCGGGACAAAATTCCGGCACACCAGCGACACTGATATGATCCTGCCCATTGACAGTCTCGTCAAGAGAGAAAATGTTTATTTAATTAATTATTTGTTTGTTTACTTATCTATTTTACATTAAAATGTTTCAAAAATGTTGGTTTTATTAAAAACGGCTAACGATTTTAATGCAATTTCCACATGTTTAAGATATTGAAATTCAAAACGTGTTGTGTGGAATCCAATGCCTCCACTCCTTATTACAAGTAGACTTTTAGATATGAGCAGTACAAAATGAATGGGTAACAATTGTATGCTTGAGCACTGTTTGAGTTTGTACTGACATTTGTGACACACCTTGTACTTTTTTTTTTACGTTGAGTATTCACCAACACGGCTCTGCACCGTCCCAAGGGACTGCCACATTTCCGTTGTACTCACTGGTATTAAACATTCACTTTATCTGCGTCCAGGGCGGTAATTAGTGGCTAACCTCGTAATAGCAGCCACGTGGATCACCTTTACCCAGCATTCCTGTGACGTAACACACATATGAATGGCCCGCAAATTCCAGCAGCACTTCCCAAGGAGTTGTGTTTTCAGAACTAGCCATGTTTCATGGACACATTTATGTGCAATGGTATAGGGATTGTTCAGGTATCAGAGCAATGCAGACATGCAGCATATATGGGAAACATTGCAGATGGTACTTCAAGCACTATTAAGGTAAGCTTACACTTGGACTCGCGGAGGTCAAGGTGGCGTGCCGAAAATAACTAACTCGCTCGCACCTATCGGAAGCAAGACGCGCCGCAGAATCAGCACAATGGATCGGCTGTACTAACGCTAATTTGCGAAAAAGAAGAAAAAGAGGAGCGCAGGCAAAATAAAAGATTCTGGCTGTCTGATATGAATGTATCCAACAATTTATAGGGTGAATTTTTCACACTGTTTGATTAACTTTTGCATAACGAAGAGAAGTGCACTTCAAAATAAACTTAACGAAGTTCCAGTATATATTCCATCTTGAGAAACTATTATTTATTATTATTATTATTATTATTATTATTATTATTATTATTATTATTATTATTATTATTATTATTATTATTATTATTATTATTATTATTATTATTATTATTACACATTTAAGATATTGCAATATGATTCCTTTTGCGTGGTGATCCGGAGCCTGTCTGTACGACGTGTAATATTTCAATCTCCGTCGCACATGTCCTTCTTGATTGTCCGCGATACGCTCGTGAGCGCCAGTCCGTTGGCCTGGGCCTTACACTGTCGTCAGTTTTAGGCAACGACCCAGTATCTGTAAATACAGTGCTGCGGTTTTGTTGCACAATTGATTTTATGAAGTCAGTGTAAGGTTATTTTATTTCAGAGATTTTAGCCTTTTGGATTGCCGTATTTTTTTTTTTTTTTTTTTTTTTAACGTTTTACTGGTTTTTACTTTGTAGCAATTTTAAGTTTCTGTTTTTAGCATTATAAATGAAACGTTTAATAGTTGTTTAGAGGTTTTTATCTATTTTAACCGTAGATTTTTAGTTTTTAATGGGTGATGTTTTAACACTTGACGGTATGTAATTTTACTTCTGGACTCGGGGCCCTAATGACCAAGTTGTCGACGGGCCCTTAAACCCAATACACTCACTCACTCGCAATATGATTTGAAACAATTATGCTGTTTTATACCGTAATAGAGAAATTCATATTTATTATTTTTTAACTGTATGCCCAATTAAATATACATATATAGACATTTTTGAAACTTTTGTTTATTCATTATAAAGTGATTCAGAAAGGTGTAAAAATTATTAGACTTCTAGCACGGAGGACCCGGGTTTGATCCCCGGTGCCAGCATGAAATTTTTCCCCCGCTGGGACGTCTGGCACGGGGTGCACTCAGCCTCGTTAGGTCCCGCTCCTTGATGGAGAAGCAGTAGCCCCAGGACGACAAACCCGCATAACTGGCCAGGAGGGCTCGGGACGCTGACCACGTACCACTCTCCAGTAGTGCACCCTATCAATGACGCCTGTAGTGGGCAGAGGTGGGGGACGCAGCGGCTGGGCGGCAAGCCTTGGCCCTTCATGGACCATAGCGCTGGGGTTGTCCTATAGACAAATTATACACCAAAATACATAAAAAGTGACCGGTTTTTTAAAACGAAGAAAGTAATTTTCCATCAAAACAATGCCTGTCCTCACACATTATGTTGTTGCTATGGCGAAAATCAACGAAGTAGATATGACTTGGTGTCACATCCACCTTGCTCTCCTGACTTAAACTTCCATGCGTTCCCTGATGTGAGAAAGTTCCTTAGTTTTACCATGTAAAATGCAGTCTTTGGAAACTGTGAGTAAACTTAAAGTGAAAGAATGTGGGCCAGACACATTTATGTGTCTTCCAGTTTCGGTATTAAGCACAAGGCTGCACCATTGATAAATTATTGCAGCTGTTAGTTGTGAAGGAAATATATTTGAAGATAATGTGCCTGTGACAACACTTTATCTTCAGCACCAAGAACGTAGTACTGTTCTCTGGAAAACAGAGATGAAATGCAGAGCGGCTTTGATCAATCGGTTATTCCAACAGCATAGTGATTGTGCCTTTTCCTGTAAGTGGTTACAACATTAGGTTGAGGCTGTAGGATGAGATAACCCACTGGACGTGGGAAGAATATCTACAACCTTAAAGTACATGCATCTCCATGTTCACGAGTGGAGTTATCTTCCTCCGGAACAATGTTGGACATCGAAGACATCGTATGATAATCACATGATTTCCCGTGAAGCTCCTGCGATGAGAATGATGAAGGTTTTGCCTCCGGACAGTCATTCTGATGTTTCACATCTGCTTGAAACATCTCCCGGATAGAATCAGGTCCTTATGATTTGAAATGATGCATGGTATCCTATACACTGGTAGGTGCTTGAATTGCAACGGAGAGAACTCGCTGAGGTATAGATTATATGAACGTCTTGTGCTTTCTATTATGAGCCACTTTAAGGATTCTCTAAAGAAACTACGGTTGTGCTGCTATGAGAGGTGTATCCCAAGATTCTTCTTCAACCAGAGTTTCTGTTAACTCCGACTTACAGACCTAATTTTCTGTATGGTTGTTAGCGAATAGTGTGTTATGTGTTGCAACATTATAATTATGTGACTTCTCGGACTATGTGATTAATTATAAAATAGAACAAGCCTTTCCGTAATAGACAATCTAACAAGTTCTACAAGGTTTATAAACATTTTTATTGTTTTAAATTCTTTCACTCATATAATGTGTTTAACGTGCCCTTCACCAGTCAGATGTCTGCCAGTTAAGTTTGTAACTATTATTTTTTATTGCAAACACTTAAAAAGAAATAAAAACTGTTAAATAAGGAAATAGAAATTTGCGTCAGTTGAAACACTTAAATCATCAGTTTCGGCGTGTTTTATATAAATATTGCTTTCATTGTAAGCTGTTGAAACAAGTAAAATACATTGTTAAAAAGTAGAATTAAATGTTCGTCTGAGGAATTATTTAAATCGTCAGTTGCAGGCCTCCAGGACTCTCGATTTCCGTGAAGAAAGGCCATGAGTGGACCAAGCGTCAACTTTCAAGACAAACTACGAATATGTTGAAAACGTAAGAACAATTTTAAAAACCTATACTATTAGTTTGTGCTTCATTCCGTCAACTTTTCAAATACGCTTGGGGATCAAGTGCGGACAGCATAAAGCTTGATTTCTTGGAGTGTCAGAGAAGCGGTACTATATCAAGCGTTGAATATGGCTGTCCTATTATTCTTTGCACCAATAATTGCAATTTTAAGATAATATCTGTTTTAGCTTTATAGTCTTGACAGCTGTTCTAGGTGTGTGTTGAGTCAGTGCATGGGACACAAATGGCCCTAATTGCATAGTCCCTCCGGCCATGCCATCTTTCCCATTGGTATTTAGCTAATCAGAATGTGAACTTTGGAATCATAGAATTGCTGCCTGATGTTTGAATGTACCTACACATTACAAAGCAGAAAAGCGGCTATTGTCAGCAATTGCTGACAAAGTGGACATTGTCCAAATAAATTAATGTTGCAAATGTTTTCAACTTACCACCTTTTCAGGTAGGTGTTCGCAATTGCATTTAGCTTTGATAAAGGTTGAAAATGATTCATAACGCTAGTGTTCAATGTGTGTTCGCTAAGCGTTTCCAATCGACCACTGTAGTGGGATCAATCGCAGAAATAATGCTGTTTTGTAGTCATTTATCAAAACATTACCTATAATAAAGAATCTCCAACTTAGATTGACTTATACAATAAAAAATTCTACGTAAATGAAAACCTTATCTCCAAAGAATAACTTTACAATCTAACTACACCTTCCGATACACCTACTATGTAACGACTTATCTCGTCTTATCAGTCTACTCTGTAGGCAAACAAAAAGAAACACACACTTGCCAGAGAGCACATAAATGATAAATAAAACTTCATTCAAGAACATGCTTGTGTTTGAGCATTCTGAGATTTGGTCATTTTACTAACAAATCTTTTTGACTCCCACAAAGACCAAGTAACTCTCAGAAACATGTCCCTGATTGGTGTAGTGGAGCAAACGACGTTCTCTACACCACAATATGTGTGGGAAAACAGGTGCACAAGCCTCAACAATTCTTCTGCATCCATATGTGTTTGGTTTCACTGTTTCTGTTTCAAAGATCTGACATTTGATGTAACCCTATAAGAAAAACTTATGAGATGTTAAGTCTTATGCTGAAACCGTCAGTTCTGTCCTCCCACCCCTTGTTGCCCATCGGTTGCTTTGTTCTGTAAACAGAAATGGAACGGAACATTTGCCGGTATTTTCAACAGCTCCCCTTCCTCCGTGCACTCCGTGCAGTAATGCGTTGGTCTTCGTCCAACACTGCAAAGCACATAGGCATATTACCAATTTACTCTCCCAAACATGATATTCACAACACTTACGTACTATCAACATTTATGCTGGATTTTGTCACGTAATTATATCCCTCCTCTTTGTCTTACTATGTTATTAGCCTTTTTATCCGAAGACATGTTTATGATTAATTTCAAGTGTTTTAGTATGTTTTCCTTCTCTCTGAGGAGGAGTATCGCCTCTAAAATACTACAAATTCAATAATTTCCTATTTTTGCAATCTAGTTCGTAACTTTTAATCGCTTGTAAATTGCACGCCCATTAAGACCTTCTAACGTCATTTTTATTTTTTTTAAATAAAGTGCTTTGTCCTAAGGCTTCAATAAACTTTAAAATTCTAAGATTCTGTTGAACAAAATAACTTACAATAAGCATGTCTGCAACCTTATCCTAAACACGGCTATTGTGAAAGAATTTTCCATTGATTGGCCTAATAACAGAAGAGCAAAAAACTTACGACCCGGCTGCGCGGTGTTTTGCCTGAGCGCATCCTCGATGCTTGTTCCCGTCTGCCACTATCATAGAAACGCGGGGATAAAACTACTTTTAAAGGTCTTACTTTCCAATTTTATGAAAGGAGATGCTGAAGCTGGCCAAAGTTGTCCATATATACATTTTTGGCACCTCTTTAGGAAACTATCCATCACTCGCCGTAGTTCATCTTGAGAAATACAGGCAATTTCCCGGCGGATATTGTGTTTTAATTCTCTCAGGCTATGTGGGTTTGTCTTGTACACTTCATGTTTTAAGTTAGGTACCCTAGAGATAGAAATCGCTTATTGGAGCTCTGAGAAACCTTTCTGCACATTGCATTCTAGCATCATTTTATGAATTTAAGACCCTTTGGTAAATGAGAATTACATCTCCTTAATAGATTTACAGTCTACTACCTATTTAACCTTAGCCATTTTACCTCACTCCATTGCAACGATGATTATACACCAATTTTTTCGTCATGAAGGGGCACTTCATGAGCAATAATATATTCTGAGTTATAGGCCAATTTTTGCCGAGTCAGTTGTTGACGCCCGTACATACATGAATAAAATTTTGAACCCCTCCCCCTCTTTTTTTTTGAGAATTAACAGACAGGGAGCGTGATTTTCTCTTTTTACGACTGTACAACAGTTTGTATGGCCAAAGGGCACTAATGACCAAGCTGTCGTGATTTTTTTGTTGTTTAACGACGCTGTCAATTGCCAGGATCACATTAGCGTCGCCGGTGTGCCGGAATTTTGTCCCGCAGGAGTTCTTTTACATGTCAGTAAATCTACCGACATGGAACTGTCGTTTTTAAGCACACTTAAAAACCATCGGCCTGGGCTGGGTTTGAACCCGCGACCTTGGGATCAGTAGGCCAACGTCTAACCAACTGAGCCACCAAGACCGACATCGACTGCAGTTTAATGTAATGTCGACGGGCCCTTAAACCCTTAAACCCTACTCACTCACTCACTCACTCACTCACTCACTCACTCACTCACTCACTCACTCACTCACTCACTCACTCACTCACTCACTCACTTATATGGCCAATCTTTCGACGAGAACTACTGAAGGTGTTTCAGGGTAGAATTATTAGTAGAGATTTGTGCAGCGCCCCCCCCCCCCCCCTCCCGACCTAACCCCCTGCGATTTCTATCAAATTCACAGTTCTGACGCTGGCTAGCCCTGCCCCAGTTTTTCGCAACCTGAGGGTCCCGGGGATAGCTTCCAGCGAAGAAGAGTACACCACCGTCTTGCTGCAAAGTACCAACCGCCGTCGTCCTGAGACAGATGAAACGCAATTATAGACTCAGAATTTGCGGTAGACGCAATAAACCAAACGACCCAGGTCGACCCATATGGTCAGGGAAGCCGACCTGACTCAAACCCGAATTGGACTCGCAGATCTACCACCAGCGAGTGATATTTTTAAATCCTTAATTTACTCTGTGTGTGGTACAGCATAAACAGAATCCAACAGAAAACAAGACTCTTATGTATCTAATGAAAGCTTAACTGTAATTGTTTGCAGGGCAGAGGTTTGTTTACGTAAGCCTCCCTTTCATTTGTTCAAGTAAACATACCCTCCTACTTGCTCCGTAATGAGGGAAGTATAAATATATTGCTTTTTCTTTAGAAGTGCTTAAATGTGTCCTGCGTTGGCGTGTTTTGTCTCGTTATTGCTAATACCACTCTCAATGTGTAGGAGTATAAAAGATTATACACCAACGTACGTACCTGCACAGTAGAATAAATACAACCCACGTTGTCCTATAGAAAGCAGCACTTTATCATGCACTGAAGAGAGGTTGTAACTGTCGACAATAAGTAGCCCAGAATATCACTTGATAAGTCTTCGGGCTTGACTACAAACTTAATTTTCAGTGAATTGCGTGTGCTAAGTTCCCTTCGTTTATTGATTGATTGATGTAAGATTAAGAGCGCTCAATTACTTGATAATTAGTACCCTTATAAAACGGATCGTGGCAAAAGTCAGAGATAAATTGAAATATAAAACAAAAAACATCTGTGCTACACTCACCCGACTTTCTCTACTCTTGTACTAACCATTCTTAGAAACTCTTATTCATATGTCTTCTTCATGTTAGTTGAGATATACATTTGCACAAATTATCTTATTGCTTATTTCCTTGTAGGTACAAGGGGGATATGGAAATACAGTAGGTTTTGTGCAGTAGTCAAATCTTTTAAAGCTTTCAAAATCCATTTTCGCTACTAACATATAAAAGTATGAATAACTATGTTCTATTTGAGGAGGTATTGTTAAGCACACACAAATACTCCGAAATGGTTCACTCTATAAAAATCTGTTTGGACATAAATTGGTGTTTCAGCAAGATCTACATTTTTGTACAGTAAGATTTGGTCTATCCTTTACTGTTTATCAGTTATGCAAAAGTCATCCGGAGTAAACAGGACTACATGGGCTATGGCCAGAGAATTCAAAATATACATTTCGTTTGCCATAAAAAATGCCTCAAACATATGGCATTTTAATCAAAATCGTTTGTCATTTTCGACAAAATAAAAATTTTCGAATTCTTTTTTAATGTGAAGGGTAGCTTAGGATGGAACAATTTTCTTCAAACTCTTCATGTCGCATCCTTGAAAGGCATTAAATTTAAATACCAACTTTGGTTTTTAACCGACTTTTCGTTTTTGAGTTATGCTGCCCACAGACACACAGACTGACACACAGACACATGCTGCAACACATATTGAGACACCTCCCCCCCCCCCCCCCCCCACATACAGACCTTTTTCTAAAAAGGCTTTTTTTTTTAATTCAGGGGGCCTCTAAAGATATATCTTCGATGAAATCTAGGCATCGAATTTTTGAATGGAATACAATACTTCCTCTACTTACTAGACGTAGTAGAGAAAGCAAAACCAAATATAGGTACATAAATATATCAAACAAAAGGCAAGAGCCAGAATTAATTCTGGTTAAATAAAAAGGTTGAAAAGAATGAAAGTTTTAAAAACTCAGCTTTATTTTATGTTTGCTAAAAACTTCAAAACTCTCTCGGCCGCTTGTTTATCGTCCGCCAGGATCTCTGCAAGTCTGATAGGAAGTTGCAAAGAGTATTGAAGATGCGCTAGCAAAACGCACGATGACGGACCGACAAAAAGTTATCACACAGCGGACACAGAGGAGCAGGGTCCCGTTTAAAAAGTAAGTACACCTGACTAGGCGTGAAGACGTGGCTGAAAAACCTGATGTGTGCAGTCACATGATCTTCACTACTCAGTCGTGTACAAAATATTCGGAAAAGCGCTTATTCTTCTATCTACTTCAAGTTAACTGAGACATATGTTTGTGGAAAATGCTCTTATTACATATTTCCTTTGGGTACAATGGGAATAGGGGAATATAAGATTTAAGATAGTCAAGTACAGCGATGTCCAACCTTGTCCCTTTTGAGAGGCCTACGTAGTTAGCTGCTATTCCCCACCCCACTCCTTCAGTAGGAGGGTGAATCAGCTCGTGGCTGTAACGTGCAGATTCACAACCCGACATGCCCCACCTTCAAGAGGTCACGAATTCGAATCTCGCTTAGGGTAAGTTATACGGGTAGGGTTTTTTCCGAAGTTTTCCCTGAGAAGACGAATGTCGAGTAACTTAAAGCTTCATGGGCCTCGGGCTCATTTGAGCATCATTTCACCCATTTCATTCATTTACCGTCCGATATGGCATTACGTTGGAGGACGCTAATCAAAAAAAAAAAAAAAAAAAAAAAAAAAAAAAAAAAAAAAACGGCAGTCTGTATCTAGTGACGACACATACAGGAGCTTCCATTGCAGTTTCTAAGTCATATCTTGAATTTTCTAGGAATGTCCCCAGAAGACTTCTTTATTCTGGATAATTTTTCCATAAATGGTAAACAGTAAGAGACAGACGAAAGTTTACTAAATAAAAATTATCTCGTTAAAAGACACAATTTATGTCAATTACTTCTTTTTTCTTTTGAGTGAACCATTTCCGAGGTAGTCTTTATTATTTGTTTGAACTTTCCAATACTTATACTTTTTCTCAAATAAAAATGTTCCTATTCATTGTTTATCTCTTGGGCTTGTAAAGAGAACGGAATTTCAAAGACATCGCATAGCAACCAGCTCCTAAAACATTTCACTATGAGTTAAAACCTAATGTATTCCCGGATTCCGTTTGCACCTACAAGTAAATTAGCAATAAGATACTTTCTGAAACTGCTTATGATGAATACTTTCATCGGTAAAAAATATCTCCGCTCCAAATTCAAGTTATCGAAAAAAAACGAAACCTTGCTAAGCTTTAGGCATCTTTACGATCAGGATTTATTCCACAAATTGTAAATTGAAATTAAACAAGCTGGATACAACCTACGTCCTCCTACCCTCACGTCAAGGTCATTGATGATCGAAAATAAGGGGATATTTACAGAAGGTTTAGTAGTTTCTCACATGACATATGCAGTCCTGCAGGTGCTTATGGCATGATTACGAAAGTTTTGAGATCAGAGAAAATGAAAGTTGATCCACTCAAATTGGATGCAGGATGGGATATCCGCATCCTTTGTGAGTAAAATGGTTTCAGGTAGTGAGTTTCCCACTTCAGGATTTCCAGCAGCACAAGGATGAACAACCCACGGCACTCAGGTAGCCAGGAGCTTGGAAGAGAGCATTTTCACTTTTTCCAGACATGCAATTTTTTTATCATCGGGAAGATAGATAGATAGATAGATAGATAGATAGATAGATAGATAGATAGATAGATAGATAGATAGATAGATAGATAGATAGATAGATAGATAGATAGGCAGGCAGGCAGGCAGGCAGGCAGGCAGGCAGGCAGGCAGGCAGGCAGGCAGGCAGGCAGGCAGGCAGGCAGGCAGGCAGGCAGGCAGGCAGGCAGGCAGGCAGGCAGGCAGGCAGGCAGGCAGGCAGGCAGGCAGGCAGGCAGGCAGGCAGGCAGGCAGGCAGGCAGGCAGGCAGGCAGGCAGGCAGGCAGGCAGGCAGGCAGGCAGGCAGGCAGGCAGGCAGGCAGGCAGGCAGGCAGGCAGGCAGGCAGGCAGGCAGGCAGGCAGGCAGGCAGGCAGGCAGGCAGGCAGGCAGGCAGGCAGGCAGGCAGGCAGGCAGGCAGGCAGGCAGGCAGGCAGGCAGGCAGGCAGGCAGGCAGGCAGGCAGGCAGGCAGGCAGGCAGGCAGGCAGGCAGGCAGGCAGGCAGGCAGGCAGGCAGGCAGGCAGGCAGGCAGGCAGGCAGGCAGGCAGGCAGGCAGGCAGGCAGGCAGGCAGGCAGGCAGGCAGGCAGGCAGGCAGGCAGGCAGGCAGGCAGGCAGGCAGGCAGGCAGGCAGGCAGGCAGGCAGGCAGGCAGGCAGGCAGGCAGGCAGGCAGGCAGGCAGGCAGGCAGGCAGGCAGGCAGGCAGGCAGGCAGGCAGGCAGGCAGGCAGGCAGGCAGGCAGGCAGGCAGGCAGGCAGGCAGGCAGGCAGGCAGGCAGGCAGGCAGGCAGGCAGGCAGGCAGGCAGGCAGGCAGGCAGGCAGGCAGGCAGGCAGGCAGGCAGGCAGGCAGGCAGGCAGGCAGGCAGGCAGGCAGGCAGGCAGGCAGGCAGGCAGGCAGGCAGGCAGGCAGGCAGGCAGGCAGGCAGGCAGGCAGGCAGGCAGGCAGGCAGGCAGGCAGGCAGGCAGGCAGGCAGGCAGGCAGGCAGGCAGGCAGGCAGGCAGGCAGGCAGGCAGGCAGGCAGGCAGGCAGGCAGGCAGGCAGGCAGGCAGGCAGGCAGGCAGGCAGGCAGGCAGGCAGGCAGGCAGGCAGGCAGGCAGGCAGGCAGGCAGGCAGGCAGGCAGGCAGGCAGGCAGGCAGGCAGGCAGGCAGGCAGGCAGGCAGGCAGGCAGGCAGGCAGGCAGGCAGGCAGGCAGGCAGGCAGGCAGGCAGGCAGGCAGGCAGGCAGGCAGGCAGGCAGGCAGGCAGGCAGGCAGGCAGGCAGGCAGGCAGGCAGGCAGGCAGGCAGGCAGGCAGGCAGGCAGACAGACAGACAGACAGACAGACAGACAGACAGACAGACAGACAGACAGACAGACAGACAGACAGACAGACAGACAGACAGACAGACAGACAGACAGACAGACAGACAGACAGACAGACAGATAGATAATCTGCATTTATTAATCCTGATACCTAATTTCTTACATCAGGATAGTTAATTATTATATTGGTTACATCACATTTTAAATTTTTTTTAACATTCCTTTAACAATATTTATGTTGCAGAAAATAAAAACTAAATACTAACATAACACTTAATCTAAACAAGTAAGTTAATAATGTTCATATGATTGTTATATAGTTTGTCTTCTTCCTCTTAGAGAAACTACATAGTGTTTCCTTCAACTATTGGGGTGTCGACTCTTTGTTAAAGATTAGTTCTAGTTGTTTTAGGTGTATTCAGCCTTAAGGATCTTCTTGGAGAATTTGATGCAGCAATAGGTTGGATGTGTAATGGTCTTGATCTTCTGTATTCCGTGATCGCTTGTTTCGATATTTTATTAGTTAGAATTTGTAGGCTCTTCAATAAGTTTTTATTTAATAGTATTTCTTGCAAAGTATAGCCTTGTATTGCTAGTCGTTCGTTTTCTACTAATTCTGAAAATTTTACACACTCCAATATATTGTGTTCCGGCGTATCTATAGTTTCACAGGTCTCACACGTGTTCGTAGGAGATTTATTTATTTTGTAAAAATAGGTGTTGTATGGGCCATGTCCCGTTAAGAAATGAATTAGTCCTTCTGTTGGATTCAGATGTTTCATTTTTAATCTTTTATTTATTTTGGGAATATATTGTAGACTCTTCTCCCTTCTTTGATGTTATCCCATTCGTTTTGCCAATCTCTTAAAAGAGCTCTTTTTATGTCTACTTTGGTTTGACAATTTATTCCTATTATATCCTTTACTTTTTCAGATTTTTCTTTTCTCAACCAGTATATGGCTCCCTTTTTACGAATTTCTAAATCTATTGGCCATATTGCCGTAATTACTTAAACGCCATAGTTGGGGTGGTATTGGTTGCACCTGTGAATCTTAGTAGTATTTTTCTTTGTGTTCTTCTTAACAAACGTTTTATATTTTCATTTTTGGCACAGTGTGCCCATACACCTGCTGCGTAGCTCATGATGGCGGACATTATAGCGTTATTATATGCTCTAATGTGAAGAAGTGGTAGATGAAATCTATTTTGTCCGATGTTGCTGATTTGCATCATTATTTTTTCGGCTGTAGTACGTACAGTTTCCACACGATGTTTGAAATTATTTTTTTCATCTATATGGAAACCTAAATATTTTGTAACATGTGATCTCTGTATATTAATGCCATTTATTTTTATAATTCGGTTTCGTTTTAATTTTCCTTTGATTAGCATATACATAGATTTATTTGAAGCTATTTTTAGTTTGTTTAGCTTACACCATTCCTGTATTTTCATGGCAACAAAGTTTCCTTTGCGCTCAAGCTCTGCTCTATTGTCAGCTTCAACAATGACCATTAAATCGTCCGCATATGCGATGACATCTTTTATTTCATCATCTTCTTCCAATTGGTTAATAAGAGGTTCTATTCCTATATCCCAAAAGATAGGACCAAGTATAGATCCTTGAGGGCAGCCTTTGGATAAATCTCTTGATATCCTATGGGTAATTCCGTCTATATACGCTGATCTGTTCGTACAGTAGTCCTTGAGTGTGCCATATAGACATTTTGGGATGTTGATATCTTTTAATCTCTTAAAAAGGCTTGGCCACCAGAGATTGTCAAAGGCGCCTTGTACGTCAAAAAATATAGCAGTGACATATTTATGAGAAGAATTATTATTTTCAAGTGCTTTGATTATGGCATCTTCCGTCGACTTTCCAGCTCTAAAACCATATTGTCTATTAGTTGCTCCAAAAATATTGCGATGTTCTTGCAATCGTTTATTAAGTAATTTTTCTTGCAACTTCCCTAAGACATTTAAGAGGCATATCGGTCGATAAGATTGTGGTTGGCATGGATCCTTATTGTTGCCTTTCCCTATTATGACTACTTTTGATTGTTTCCAACAGTAGGGTACTCGTTGTTGTATAAGGCATTCATTAAATAAGTCTCTTAATAATGGAGCAATTTTTGGCTGTAGATGATGTATAACTTCTACTGGAATACCATCTGGTCCTGGGGATTTACGTTCTTTTAATTTATAAATGCAATCCCTTACTTCTTCTACAGTAAACGGGATCACTATTCCTGAGTTTGGTAACACATTTTCAAAATCCATGCGCATTTGAGTTTGATGTTCAGTTTCATTCTCTTTAATATCAGGTGGTAGAAGAGCTCTAAGTAGAGTGTATGCAGTATCCGTCCAATTTTTAGTTAAAGATCCATTTTCTTTCCTTAAAGTTGATATAGTTTCAGGTGTTCTTATTTTATTAGTAACAAGTTTAAACGGGATTCCCCAGATGTTTAAGGATAATTGTGTATCTACAAAGAGGTCCCAAGACTTTCTTCTACATTCTTCTAGTTTAGATTTAAAAAGTTGTTTAGATTCCTGATACATTATTAGATATCTTCTCTTTCATGTTGTACTACAGCATGTTGATAAGATCTTCTATGTTTCCTCATTTTGCTTCTAAGTTTTTGTAATTGTTCATTCCATAGAGGAAAATGAGCTTTATGCTTTGTCTTTTTAGGAATAGCGATTATCATTGCTTTAGTGATTGCTTTAGTAAGTTCCATGGCTTTTTTGTCAATGTTATCACCAAAGATTGTTAGTGATGGAAGTTTAATTTCTTCATTGAGTTTCTTCCAGTTTACCTTACTTAAATCAAAATTAAGTTTAAAAGGTTGCCATGTTTCCTTTACCATAGATCCAAGATTTATATTCATATATATGAAGTTATGGTCACTAGAGGTTAATCCTTGTCCTACTTTCCATTCTTGAATGAATTTAGAGGCTTTACTATTGGTAATAGTAATGTCAATGTTCGCCTTTGCTCCCGCTCGGTTTTCAAAAGTTGGAGGATTATTTGGTTTATTTTGAACATGAAGGTGAAGTTCCGCAATTAATTCTTCCATTTTTTCACCTCTTGAATCTCTTTTTTCTTCCCACCAAGGTGATTTGGCATTGGCATCTGCAGTGATTATTAATGGACTTTGTACATGAAGATTATTAACATCTCTAATTTTATCCAAATATGGTTCTATTTCATCGCTGTATTGAAAATAATAATTAGCAATAACAAAATTGCCATTTTTACTAGTGATTTCAACACAATTTGAATGAGTGTCACAAGCTTGAGTTATTTTAACAACTTGAAGGTCTTTGTTGATGATGGCTATTGCTGCCTTAGGGCTGGCACCGTCACAAATTATCCTTGTTGATTTTGGGAAATAAGGAATTTTATTATGAATAGTGTATGGTTCTTGTAAACATAGCACATCTATATTCATTTCTTCAACTAGTTTTCTTAATTCACCCATTACTAATTTTGAATTTTGGGTGTTGATTTGCCCTATTCTTATATATTTATTTAATTTTCTCTGAATCATCGGGAAGAGAAAAAAGGAACTGAATGGCGATGTTGGCCGTGTGTGTCGGCGCGTTGTGATGGAAAAGGATCCTTTGCAGCCCCGTGCGTGGCCGCCGTTCTTGAAGCTCGGCAAAATCTTGGCAAGAAAACTCTGGTGTACCAGTTACCGGTAACCGTGCTTTACTCCTCCAGAGAAATGGTTGTCACAAGACCACCCCTTAGGAAAATTGAGGCCACCATTTTCTTGTGGTCACTTTGGCCACTGGATTGTCAACAGAAAAAATCCAAATCGCTGATTGACGCTTGGTCTCCGGATCAACCTTCTAAATCCGGGCTTCATCATCTATGGCGATGTCAGAAACCCATCTGGAGTCGCCTCCGGATCTTGTCAGCATGTTCTCACACCGTTCCACACAGGCGCGTTTTTGTTCTTCCGTCAAATTGTGAGGCATCCATCGATATGTGACCCTCCTCACACGAAGGATTTCAAAACTGCTGGAGAACCAATCTGCTTTGCTGCCTCAATTTCTTTAAATGTTATGGGATCATTTTCGTGAAGCATTTTTCTCAACGTTGCGATGTTTTCCTCAGTCATTGCCGTTGCCGGACGCGCGGCTTTTTACTCATCTGTCAAAGATGTTGGGCCCCTTTTAAATTCCTGAAACCACGGGAAAACTGTGGCATGGATTGTAGCAATGTCCCCAAAAGCCTGTGGTAAACATTGAAGACTTTGACACCGGTGTAACCCACTTTTAAGGTCGTAGAAAGTCGTTGAGCGAAAATTCTCTCTAGCTCCATTGCAGGGACCAACTACATGCGCGCCGCGGGTTGTTCATCCTTGTGCTGTTGCAATTCCTGGAGTGGGAGAGTCAGTACCTGATACGTTTAGTCATCATGGATGTCACTATCCCATCCTGCATCCAATTCGAGTGCATCAACTTTCATTTTCTTACATCTCAAAACTTTCGTAGTGACCCTCGTACAATAGAAAGAGTTCTCTCAACTATGCTGTAGCTGGTCTTAGAGGTGTGTATTAATTAAAAGAAATTGGAATTGAGATTAGACTGTTGGACAGGATAAAGGTAATCAAAAGAAGGTGAAGTTGTAAAAAAAAATCCTAAATGAAATAGGAAGGCTAATAAGGATATTTAAACCAAAAAACACCGAAAAAGACAGAAAAGGACAAATAAACCCCGCCATTTTCTCGACTATAGTGACAGATAATGAACACATATCTATAATAATGAGTCTCGTCTTAGTACACTTGAGAAGAAAAGGGTATTTCTTCAACATTCTAGCCTGGTCAAGTGAGTGCAACATATCAGACTTTTTAAATTACTTATTTTAGTTTTATTTGCAATATTCCTTACTTATGAAACATCCTGTATATGAATCATTTGTAGAAGCGCTATGAAATAGTAACACCTAAAACTGGGGAGAGACAGTCAGTCATAAAATCTTCCCCTTTACGAAGGTAAATCCTGACAAATCTTAACCATGCAAGAGCATGTTGTAAGTTCACTCTTTTTATTCAAAATGGTTTGGAATGCGTCCAAAATGGGTAAAAAAAAAAAAACATGCTTACGTAGTACTGTCAAGTTGTTAACATGTTATTGTGTTCCGGCTCTTTCACCGAGCTGTAAAAACTTTATGATGCGTATATTTTCTTGAAGGGCTTTCTTTGGAGCATCTTACATCTTTCCTCGTGGTTCCTAATGTTGAGCTTTACGACACCCTAATTCTTTAATCTCTTCCGCACGAGCCGCTGCTGAGATGAGGCGGTAATATTTTTGATGTTGGGCCTCCCACTCGGGCGAGGACTACGTGCTGAAGATCACACATCCCGTCCTTGCTTTTCAAATTGACTGTGACGTTTTGTTGCAGTTGCTGGAATAAATCACACCACAGTACAACAGTGCATCGTATTTGTCTGCTTCTGTCATTCCTATTTATTCATCCGTCTCTTCGTCCTCCATCCATTCTCACGCTTCTACCTACGCGTAGGTAATACATTACTCAGTTATAAAACCGTCCAAAGATTGTATGTTTATTCGTTAAATTCGCCAAGGAAACCGAATTCAGTTAATATTATATTTTTGAAGCTTAGAAACAAGCTTAGTTATGTGTATAATTGTATTATGCACCATTTAAACCAAAATGTTATGAACTAATTGCTTCACACTAGGCGTATGTAGGACAAAGATTGCAAAGGTAGAATGTGTTTTTATTTATGGACGCTCTTCAACAGCCGTGGTTCTCAGCCTCCCATTCTATATTGGGCGTGAAAGACTGCTTAATTTTGCTCAGGGTCTTCTTTCATCAGGCACGAGTTCTTTTATGTGCCGTTAATCTACCACACGGGACTGCCGGCTTCATTTCCCTTCTGAAGGAAGTCATGGACAGGATTTTTACCCCCGAAAAAGCCATCGCCCTCCGCCAGCTTTGAACCCGTGACCTCGGGAACCAGAGGCTAGCCCTAGATGACGGAGGACGACAGAATCAGATTGGAAAATTCAATGCCACAGTTTAGAGGAAGACACCTTCAAGCGGGGTGGCGCATTGGGGCGAAGAACGAGAGCCGTGTAATACCATGTTGCGTAGATAAACGGCGCTGTGAGTACGGGAGGTTTTAGCGGTCTCGATGACAATAACATGGCCCCAAAGTACTTTATCTGGTCAGAAATTGACTTACAGATTTCTCAGACAATTAGGTCCTAACAATGAGAAAGTAGTTAGAAACAAAACAGAAGGTGTCAGAAAATGTCCATGCCCACTTTTCATTTTAGCTCGTTTTGTAATTTCTAAAGATTCGATGTAACGATTTTTAATATGTTGATGCTAATGTGAGACGAACGTAGAGGTTTAGCTTTTATTAATCTTCTTTGGAATGAAAGTCTTTACGAAGTTTTATTACTCGCGGCCTAGCATCAGTCTGAGAGCTATAGAATTATATTACCGTTGCCACAGGGAGTAGTACGGATCTATTTTATCGATGAAGCAATCAATATTGTTTTAATGGTTGTTTTAAACAATTTATTAACACTTAAAAATCACCATCTTTCTCATTAAACAATTTTACAATTTTCTCGCTAAATATAGCGCACTTTTTAGCTAACAAACAAAATAGCTAGGCACAGGCAATGATTGTGAAAAGTAATGTTCTTTTTTAATGTCGCCGCACTCGATTGATCTCAATCAATTATTGACGATAAAGTTCCTTTTTATATCACAAAATTTCACAATTAATTTATTCACTTTTCGATATATGGTCGATCAAAATCACTTCTTGCTCCTTTGCTGTATCACACATGAACAGAAGAAGTCAGTCTACGCTACCTATAATTTAACATGGTTATAATTCAGTGAGTTTTCTGTTGCCTCTATGTATATTTACAGTTTGAATCATTTCCGAGGGTTTACACAAAAATACTGCCTCAAAGTCAACAGCCCCCTAGAAATTGTGAAGCACAACAAGCATGTATTTGAGTGCATGCAATCGGACAAAGTACTATGAAGTGAAAAATCAAACACGGAGTAAAATTGTGATGCGAATAGTTGATTGGAATGGTTGGAACTCTGAAGAGACGGAACAATCTCTACCTACAATTAGCATGCTTCCACTCGCACACAATATCAATATCAAGAAGGGAAACATTGTATCTGCTGAGAGGGCTTTGTTACTCAAATGTAATGTCCTATATGTATAACGGAAATGAGTATACGATAAAAGTATGAAGATTAATTTAAAATTAAGTTTGCTTATTCAGTTGGTATTATGTTTAATTGTGTCATATATGATTTCCAATATCATCATTGGCGACTACTTATTTAATCGAAATATCCCTTAGTATTCTGTAATTCTATATGTAATAATTGTTTAGAAGTATACTAAACAACATGAGTTGTCTAACGTTGTGCACGGGCTAAAATAATTTGCATTTCCTCAGAGCATCGTCTTCTTCAGATAGTATGATGTAAACCTCAGTTCAGCACAGTTTAAGCCAAGCAACTTGTAAGCTCAGCTTATCCCTTGCACTGCCCATTGGAAAAAAACCCTGAAGCTTAAGCCTCCACTTTTTTTTTTTTTTTTTTTTTTTTTTTTTTAAAACAATTTATTGCCTTTTAGAAACTAATACATAGCTACTGTCAACACAATAATGAATCTCTTATTGCATAACAAGATTAATAATAATAAAAAAATATATTAATAAAAAAATATATATATAAAAAAAAACAAAAATTGGTTGGTAACAGGTTGTATGTTATAGTATCTAAGGGAATATAATATTACTACATAGGTTTTTTTTAGTTTTTTTTATGTCCATCTGATACTACGGTCGAACACTGTAAGTTGTAGCCATGTGCAGAGTAGAGCTATGAAAGTAGTCGGTCAACATCCATTCCAAGATAGGAATGTTCTGGACGTGCCATTCTGAAGAAACTCTGCAAGCCAGCTGTGGATGGATGGGGTGTAGTCAGCAGGTAATAAATATATCCCATTGTCAGCCAACCTAAGAGAGATCGTTTACCAGTAGTAGGGATGTCCAGGAAGAGCACCATTCTGTCAAGATCATTGGGGTTGTCGCTGTGGTAGACTCTGCGAATGATCGCAGACATCCACGTCCATATGTCACGCCGACAGGTCAACAACCGATGCCGCAGCGTGTCCATATTGCCACACTGAGCACACCATGGCGTGGACGAAATGCTGTGCTGATATTTCTTTGCCTCGGTAGGAATGACGTCGTTCACCACTTTGTATGCTACGGTCTTCCAATCTGAGGGAATCTGGGGCAGATGAAAATTGGCCCATATTCTAGCCCACTGCCTATTTGGATATTTGGACATGATGTACGCCGTAACTGTATTACTTTCTAGGAGATGATGGTAAAGAGCCTTAGTCGACAACGAGTCCAGGTCACGTAAAAACTCTGCCGGCAGTTTCGTGAGATAGCTTTTTAGTCTCCTAAAAATGGGATGTTGTAATTTGGCAGAAATCACTGCAACAGGGTTCGGGACATCGGTGGAGGTCGTAGATCGCAGAGAGGTTTTGAGAAATAACGCCTTGCATTTGTAGCTGACGGCGATGAGGCCGAGTCCTCCTTTTGCAGGTGATTTCCATAATTGAGCCCTGGCAATTCTATAAACGTGTCCCGTCCAAAGGTAATAGGTGATACCCAATTCAATTCGTTGTGCAATATCCTCAGGTAATGGTAGTACTTGTGCAATATACCATAGTTTCGAAAGAATGAACAGATTCACATTCCAGACCTTTTGTATAAGGTTAAGATCTCGTGTGAGATGTCTCGAGAGCAGGTACCGAACAGTGTTGAGAAGGGGTTTCCAGTTCAATTCCAGCATCTGTACCACATCGGAATGGAAGTGTATGCCGAGAATTTTCACAGTGTGGGCTATGGGCACATCTTCCAGCGTAGTGCCTGAGGGCCACGTTCCAAGCGGCAACAATTTGGATTTGTTAAAATTAATATGGGCCGATGAAGCTCTGGCGTAACATAGGAGGACCTGTTTCACACATTTCAAATGTTGGGGGTCACGAAGCAACACCACCATGTCATCCGCATACGCTAAGGTGTTAAACAAGTCAGCAGGATGAGAATACCGTTTGCAGTTGTTATGAAGCATACGAATCAGCGGTTCTGTACAAACCGCATACAGCAACGTGGAAAGCGGACAACCTTGTCGAATACCACTTCGTAATGGCACTGGATCGGTAAAAAATCCATTAATCTGCACTCGGGAATGGGCGTTAGCATACAAGAATGAGAGGGCTTGTAGAAGTTGCTGCGGTAGCCCCATTTTGTGCAGCGTTCTAAACAGGTAGGCACGATCAATATTGTCAAATGCCTTATGAAAGTCCAGAGATAGAATACTGGCAGTTTCATGTGAATGAGCGTCAAAGTGTAAAATCGTATCACGAATGAGGTGGAGGTTTTCAGTGATCAATCGGCCTGGCACACCACATTTTTGTTCTTTGCCGATAAGCTCACTCAGGACTGGACGAAGTCGGTTCCCTAGGATTTTGGCGAACAGATTGTAGTCAGCGTTTAATAATGTGATAGGCCGATACTCATCTAGCGAGTTCGGTGCAGACTTTTTGGGAATTAAGACGATTATTCCTTCATTGAAGCCCATTGGATCACCTGGCGTGTGTAGTAGTTCTTCGTAAAGACATAGAAGGGGTGGCTGAATGAATTCCCAGTAGAGTTTGTAAAACTCGTAGCCAATACCATCCGGACCAGGAGCCGATTTGGAACTGGCAGTGGTTAGTGCAGTCCTTATCTCCTCAGACGTTAAGGGACTGGTGAGAGCGGTGTTTGCCTCCTCCGGAACTACAGCGTTAACATGCGCCAAAAGAGAGTCCTGTGCATCCACCACTGTAAGCCGTATATCGAACAGTGTGGCAAAATATGCCTCCGCCTGATGTAGGATGTCTTTAGAAGAGGTTAGTTGTGCGCCGTCAGAGGATACCAAAGAGTGGATGTAGCGTGTGATTCCCCTGTGCTTTTCAGTTGCAATATGATAGAGGGACCCTTTTTCATCTTCAGCAACGGATCGTGTGCAGGAGCGTATCTTAACACCATCCATCAACCGAAGTGTAAATCGGAGAAGTTGCTTTACATTTTGTATCTCTTCTCCTACTGGAAAACCTTGTCGCTGTTTCGCCAAGAGTTCCTCTAATAGCTGCTGGTGATACTCGCGCATATTTCTGTGCTCCTGGGATTTATAGTAACTAACAGTTTTAAAAAAGGAGCGAATGGTTGGTTTGTAAATCCGGAGCCATTTTTGTAGTGCGGTCAAGTTGCTGGAAGTCGCTCGTCTTTTTGCTATCTCCCACCGGGAAGCAAAATCAGCTCTTATTGCCGCATCTGAAAGCAGGGATGTGTTTAGCTTCCAATAACCTCTTCCTGGTGCAGGGATTTTCTGCTCAACTGTCATCTTGATTATCAGAGCCTGGTGATCGCTAATTGCAGTAGCCCGCACTATAGCGTTTAATACCTTGCTACGACTGTGGCGATTGACATAAAATCTGTCAATGCGTGACGCAGAGACGCCCCTATGAAAGGTAAATTGTACCGTGAGATTGTGAATGAGTTCCCAAGCATCCACTAGCTGCAATTCACTACACAAGCGTTGTAAGTTAGGTGATGGCGTGTAATTGCCTCGCTGGTCCTTCGCGTGCAAAACGGTGTTGAAATCCCCACCTAATATCACTGTGTTGTACCTATGCCGGAGATAAAAAGGTAGCTCATGTGCAATCATATGTTCACGTTCCGTCCTGTTGTTGGTTCCGGATGGCAGATAGACATTAATAAATAAGGATCCATTGGTAGTAATCATCAAGAGTATCCTACCACTCGGGTGCTTTTCTATAAACTTGATGGGAAGGCCACTTCGGTGTATTATCGCTGTCCCTCTATTGGCATCACCAAGGTTGATGATCGATGTGTAATTGGGTCCTATGAATTTGAACATCTCGACATTAACTTCTTGTAAAAACAAGACATCTATATCATTATCGTACAGGAACTGCGTGAGTAGTCGTTTTGGGAGGCTTCGCAGACAGTTGATGTTTAACGTAGCATAGTTTTGCACTAAGGACATGATGGCGTAACAACAACAAAGTAGCGGAAACGGACCCATTGGAATTTAGTCACAACCGATGGTATTGCGGAAAGTTTAACGCAGTTAGTCTGTTGAAACCGCGTCCGGTGATTTGTGCCTTTCCTTCTTGTAAGGGTGGCCCCGGGGTTTATTATGCACAGCCACCGTTTTGAATGTCACTGGGTCTCGATCATCCACAGGGTCCTCTGCCGCTGACACCTGTGCACTATGTGTGTGAGCTTCCATGCCATCTTGACTCCATGCACTAGTTGTAATGTGCTGATTCTCCGCTGTGCGCATACTGCGTGTCGTTACATCTACCTGCAGCGTCTGGGATAATTGCTTTGCAATCACGTCCTGTTGGGGATCATCAGAAACGCTGTGTCGGTTGATGCGAGGATCTCGAGATTGCGGCCTCCGTATAGCCACGGTATTTGGAGTTGGTTCCAGCTGTGTCTCCATTGAATTGTCAGGAACGTTTTCTGTTCTTAACTTCTTGACATTTGGTTCCCCCTGTTCGCCACCTTCTGAAGTCAGAAGAGGAGCAGTAGTGTTATTTTCGCTGTTGGTACTTCGGTCCATAGCTGTGTTATCTGTGTCAGACGGAGCGTGAACCTCCAGGCGTTCGTCATTGTGGTGCTCCAATGTTCGAGTATCTGAGTCGGACAGTTCTTCGGCCAGCGGACGTGCAGTGGCTGACGTGGGAACCAGGCGAGCCGCAACTGTGTGTGTCACAACCTCACTAAGCAAGCGAGATTTGTTGTGCGGTTTAAGGGGTAAGGCCGTAGGGACTTGCTTGCAATCTTGTTTCAAATGTCTGGTCTCCCCACAGGTAAAACACACTTTAAGTTGCCCGGGATAACTGATCGACGCTGTGTGTAAGCCGATTCTCAAGGAAACGGGTATGTGGTGTTTTATGTCCATTTTGACGGCTCTTACGCCATTCTTTACGGGCAGTAACTGTTGAGGATTCCATTGTTCCATACGGATGTCGTGAATTCGGCCGAATTGACCGAGAGCACCGGTGATTATGGAATATGGTACTTCAGGTGGTATGTTAAACACACGTACGATCACACTCTGGAGGTCCGCAGCACTGATGAAAAGTTGTGCTACAGCCCCGGAGTCGCACTGGAACTGTTTACAGCCCTGGTGCTCGTGTAAAATTTTGTTGTATATTGTGACGGAAATCAGTTTCAGGTAAATGGCAAAATCTCTGCTGTGTAGTTGAAGCGTGTCCACCTGATCTGCCGTAAGGTGCATGGTGTTAATGATCCATTTGTGTATTTCGTAGGCAGACGGCCTGGGTGCGTCGTGTGGAAATTGAATTTTTAGCGTGTTTATTCGCTGGTAAAGTTCCATTTTTTGTGTCTGTGTACTGTTACTAAGGTCTATACTTAGTAAAAACTAAGTATAGGTGCAAATACTCACGTTTGAGACAGTGAAGATTTGAATGCAAATGCACTTATTTGACGTTTGGACTGTCGAGCGTTGCCCTGCAGAGCAGACACACACAACGTAAGCACAGGTCCGTTCACTTCACTGCCGGCTGGCAGACTGTGACTTAAGACCGATTCCAAGCTTAAGGTTAGACCGTGAAACCGGCCCGAAAGTGTAGTCCTTCGACATAGTGATTTCGTCCGCTGAATTCGTCAAAGCTACAAGTATAAAGAAGATATTCAACAGGCACAAATGCAAGACCAATATCATTGATAATTGTTTTCTAGTGTCGCTTCCAGTTGTTTGGTACTTGTATACGCTCTTTGGAAGTCCTCATGTTAAATCTGCCCTCAAATACCTTGACACCAATGAAACAAATCCTTAGCTTTATAAAAAAGACAATCCGTAATTCTCTCATGTTAGAGAGTTCAAAATCGGTAATGGTTGTGGTTTCATCTGCTTGTTCAATAATCTTACAACTCTTAATTGCTTCGTAGTTATACGGTGCGTCTATTTAGTTGAGATATGAACAATGGTATCACATAATTGGTATCCAAAATTTTGCATGCACAATAAACCATTGTGTCAATTTTATAGGTGACGTTGCAAATGTTCTACCCTGAAGATTATGGAACTGCAGCTAAATTTCTGATACTTTCCATTGTTGCAAATTTAAAATTCTGTTTTCATTTCCTGGTTAAAGATGAAAAGATTATCGTATATTAAGAGTTATGCACATGAGCTTTAGTACGAGGGGCATTTGAAATATTTTGCAAATGCCTTCTTGAGGTTCAAGCTATTGATGTAATCCAAACAATTATCCATACAATTCTTCAAAGTACTCCATATTTTTCTCCACATACAAATGCACTACGGTACTCAGATTGAAGTACAGTCAACAGAGCTGAATTTATAGCTTAAGAAAGATCCTGCGCTTGTCTGAAGATTTTTCGGCGACGCTGGATCTCACTCAAGCAAACAACCAGAGGTCCCTTGTACAAGGTCAGGGCTGTAGGGTGAATGGTTAATCAATGACTTAGTAAATTCCGGTTTCTTCACATTTGCTGCTCTATAAGGAGATACTTTCGGGTGCAAAAGCAACAGCCTTGATGTTCCTGCCTTTGGAATGCGGAATCCGTACTTCACAGCTTTAAATGTTCACGGAGTATACAGCCAATGTTCCTGTCCTGTGTTTCAACAGTGACATGTCGATGTTGCTCCATAAAGTTCCTCACTCAATGAATTGTTCTCTGATTCACAGCTCCCCGTGGATTGTCCGACAATGCAGAGGCTGGTTGCAAAACCTTTTAATGCTCCTCGTAAGTAATCTTAGGCATAATTTTCAGGAATGGTTTAAAATGGGTTGAATGAAATGTTTGAATGGACAAAATGTTTCGTTGCTCGTTGGACTAAATGCCCTTGGGACAAATTCGGTTGAACGAAATGTCCTGTAACGGAGTCAATTTAGTGGAGGTGGACCAGCTACCGTTTCTCCTCTAATGTCTACAATGTGAACCAGTATGTAATGTAACGCTTACCTTTTGTTACAAATGGTGCCCGACACGATGTCCTCTAGTCTACTTAAACGTGACATCTATTGAATACTCGATGCTTTTCTGCACCCGAAATATTGTAAAACACTCTCCTGATACTGTCTTCAAATTCATCGAGCACATTGATATTTGTTGTACAAACTTGGTCCTTAATCTTTCCCCAAAGATAATGATCACATGGATTATGAATCCGAGTCCAAGCAAGCCGTTTAATTTTCCTCGGTTGGACCTGATGACTGTCTTATATTTCTTTTTATCTAACATGGACCCACTGTATTATTTTAAATTTGTTAACCTGTAATAACGTTGAATACCAAGGAATCTATGTACCTATACATTCAAGATGACAGTTCACATGTGACTCCTTTCGAGCAAAAGTTGACACTATACCGAGTGTAAGTTAATCAGGCCATAGTTAATCAGGGATTCTACATGATTAGTGTAACAAATATGTCCAATACAGTTATTGTCAATAACGAGCCGTTTCGTCCGAAAAAAAAAATAATTGTGTAAAATATTTAACTGTCGCGCAAACATTGTGTGAACAATGCTGTAATGTTTTGTTATTGTTTTTTAATTTAATTCGAATGAATTTAGTCACATTTTAACGTGACGTTGCCAAATTCCTCTTACAAGTTAGACTTTACATTGCATTTTAAAATTAAATTGTAGCTAAATTCATTCGAATCAATGTAGAAATACATTACAGCATTAGTCACACAACTTTTGCGTTTCTCCTGGTCAAGGAGGTTACACTATACACCATGCCAAACAATGTTAAACTGAAGTGCAAATGCTATACCCTCCGTTGATGCCTGAGCTATGCTACCCCAGAGGATACACACATATGCACACTTTATTTGTAAGAATTCTCTTTTTGGATCAGTAGCAAAAAAATATTCCGGAGACATTTTTTCAATCATATTTTTATGTGGAATGCAGTTACTTCCTCTACTTCCTTTGGCAAGTGGTTGCATTAGTCAAATACATTATACAACTAACGTAATTCTGCTCACGGTGAAAGGCGACACAAACTCTCGATAAAGCAGATGTTGGACTTTTTATTCATCACCTCCCACTATGCATCTTTTGCAAGATTCATGCACAACTCAAGGTGATCTTCTAGCACCATAAGAAAAGCCACGCTGTCTGCAATGTCAAGGACTATACATTTATATTCAATCAATTTCCGGCAGATGTCATTTATTTTTAGCGCTTACAGAACAGTGAGAAACCATACATAGAAACAACACAACCGTTCAGTTCGGAAGATCAAATGGGCATTAAGCTTTTTCTAACCAGTTTTATATTTGATCTTGTCGCAACCGTCCATTGACCTAGCATTTCTTTAATTCTCTGAGTCAGAATTCCCAACATGCCATAGATCATTCTTTTAGGTTAAAGGTTGTCCTGGTCAGCAGCCGGAAATACCAGTGAAAGAAAACTGTGCGATTTAGTGGCAAATGCAATAGAACACGTTTGAGATAACTAGACCCGGATTTCTTGTGGAGGAATAAACTAAAATTAAACAGCTTATCGTTTTACGTGACATACAAATGTATGAAAGGGATTTTGTGGTGTTATTATTGAGGCATATTTTATGGTTTTAAGGCCTAAAGTGCCTATTTTACCATTATTGTTTCATTATTTCTTTTCATGTAGCAATGAAAGATAAAGCTTTGGTATCATGGGGTTGGTTTGATTAAAAAAAATTAGAAAGTTTGATTATAGCAAAGGGACATTCCAGTAAAGTGGCTGGTGTATTTTAGCACATGTAGATTGCCCTTTTTAGATCTTTTTAATATCATACCGTAATATTGGTCAACGACTGCAGTTCCGCAGAAATCCCTTTCACAGAACAAGAAGAGTCAATAGCGTGTTTCCAATCATTTTGTGACTTACATATCTCATCACCTACAGTAACCATTGATATGCACACGTTCGTAAGATTTTCCCATGTCACCACCACTACCAATACCATTATCACCACCGAAACCACTACCACCCTATCACCGCTACCATACCACCACTAGTACCACTACCACCACTAACACTGCCACCACCACTATCACCACTACTACCACTACCACTACCACCACTATTACCACTACCACCAATAACACTACCACCACCACTATCACCACTACTACCACTACCACTACCACCACTATTACCACTACCACCAATAACACTACCACCACCACTATCACCACTACTACCACTATCACCACTACCTCCACTATCATTTCCACCACCTCTATGACCATCATCACTACCACTACCATCACCACTACTGCTACTAGACGGAAACGGAAATAAAAACACGCTTTATAACAATATTTCACTTCGGTCAAAAACTACAACTTTTCGTTCTACTTTACAGTCAAATGTTTGCTGTGCAACAAATGCACAGACAACATGCGATTACGTATCTACAAACTGTATATCCACGTACGTATGAATGAATGACCTGCACTTTATCAGCTAACCGTACTGGAAATCATGAAGTGTGTTCACTTAAGATAATAAGAGCCCACATAAATTCTTTTAATGGTGCTGACAAATCCAAACTGTACATTTGTTTCAGCAGTCCGAGAAATAACCGGTTATTTACGAGCGTTGTGCAGACGGGCGAAATAATAACGTGGAATATCTCTGTGCTCCCCGAACAAGCAGAAAAATCATCAATCATCGCTAAGTTAAGTTATACTTTGGTATCGACTTGAACAGATGCTTGGACTTGACGATTTTTTTTTACCCTATCTTTAGCACACGGTGTGAACAAAGCTGAATGAAAGGGTTTAAGCATTTACATTAAGGATAATGTTCTGTTAATGCTACGAAAGATAAAAGAGAGCTACGCTACCCTATCTAGTTCCTTATACTAGTGGCAGAAGGTTCCAGAGTGATATTTGCTTAATATAAGTGTGAATCAAACGTTAACAATTGTTTTGCATCGTGTCTTCGTTTTACTGTTCCCCAGTCACCGGACAGGAGCCGGAAGTATACGTCGCAACAGCTGGCAGTGTGCCGCGCAGTCGGCAGCACAAAGAACGTTCCAGCCTCATCAAAGATAAAATTATATTAATTTTATTGCATAATGTGCTGAAGAACATCTAAGTGTGTTGTAGGATGGTTCAATTAATTTGTTACTACTGTTGCGGCTTTAGTGATGTACCAAGAAAAGAGTAATGAAATTACACCTGAAAAATTGCGTTTGCATTAATATTTTCTATATCTACTCTTCTATAAACTATTCTTATAAAAGCTTCCTTCTATCCGCCTCATGTTAAGCAGCTAAATGCTTGTAGAAACGTCACACTTACCGTTGTACGGGGGGGGGGCTATGGTACACAGAAGCAGAAGCAATAGGAAAAATTTTAAAAAGCCAGTAGCTTTGTCTGTGATTGAAATTCTCTCTCTACACGACCACCAAAATCATTCAACGGCTACCCAGAACTTCAAAAAAAGATTACAGTATTTGAAAATTCAAATCAACAACAACAAATATCTAGAAACGGCTAGTGTCTTAAAATGTAGGTATTTCACATATATTGTTTTAACCAGGCCTGCATTTTTTGTGTAGCAAGCATGTGTCTATATCTTATATTGAAGAGTTACACTCAGTTGTATTGCAATCATTAAAATGAAGGTTATTCCCAGTAAAATACAACTTACATATTTATTTCTTATGCAGGTATTCTAGTATTTTAATACCAATCTTTAGTGTCAATCTTTCTTTTCCATCCTATATGCTGAAGTTAAATGCAGCGCGCGCGCGCGCGCACACACACACACACACACACACACACACACACACACACACGCACACGCACACACACACACACACACACACCACACACACCACACACACATACACACACATACCACACACACACACACCACACACACACATACAAACACACACACCACACACACACAAAACACACACACACACACACTGTTTTTCTATTAAACCCTAGGACTTTTAACTATGTACTCTTGGTGAAATCTCGATATCGAAGAACTGTCTATATTGGCGTAATTACAGAGTTAAATAATGGTGCGCTCTTTTGAACCTAAAGTACTTTTATATGCCTGTAAATCTATTACATAGGGTTTTCGATTTTAAGCACACTTAAAACATAGGTTTGGCTGAGTTTGAACCTACGACCATGGGATTAGTAGGCCAGTGCCTCAGCAACTGACGAACAAAAGTTGAGAAGTGTAATGTTTGCGCTAGCTAAGCGCATAAGTGATAGGTAAAGTGTGTTTAGAGGAAACTGGTGCTCTAATTTGTCACTATATGTATAGAGCAGTGGGGGTGTAAGTTCAGATACTTTGATAACTGATACCATGTGTCAGTTGTTTTCTCTTCCTCTAATAGTTTTCACGCAAATACATCACATAATACTCTACCTAGCTGAAGTTTGCTGCTGAATAAACAACACCTGTTGGTGTAGACCATCCGATTTATTTCCAACTTCACACCTTCAGTGCCTGAGCTGCTGCCCAGAAAGTCTGGAGTCGTTATTAGTCTTGCAGAGATCTCGCTCTGCTTTCCCCCGACACAATACTCCTGCGCTCTAGGGTGTCCACCACGTGTATTTGGAGCTACTAACCAACCTGAAATATTACTACTAATACTACTTGGTTGGCGTCGATAATGTCTGTTCATGTCGTAAAGTATCCAACATGAATTTACGCATGCGCTTAATGACAGCTTAAGAGGATCAGGTGGCATTAAAGACGTATATCTTAGTATGTCTCTGCCTTCAGAACATAGCATCAGCATGCTCAATAGGCCAGTGTCACAATTAACATGTCTGAGAATAATTAGAAAAATGCATCAAATAAAACCCCATAACCTGAACAATAAACTCGATTAGAAAATTGCAGTAAACATAAAAAGGAAGTTTGATTCTCCACTTTATACTGTAATATTCTGATAAAATTACTGAGGTGTACATAGGAAGTTTTCTATGGGAAAGAACTACATATTGAAATCAACCCCTCGGCATGCACAAGTTCAGAATTCGAGGGCAAGTCTCTTCGACAGTCTATTGAGCTAAACTCGGTAACTGACGCGAGCGTCATCAACCAAAACAAAAGATGAAGAAAATCCGCACTGAACCAGGACCCAGAATGTTCCTTAACTATCCGGGGGGAAAAACAAACCATACATTCATGCGTTACAATGTCGGCACAATTTACGTATATAATTTAGCAAAGAGCCATTAATTTAAAACTATATTTAGATAAAACTAAGACCATGGTGTTTAAGGGCAAGTTTCCGTAAGAACAATTTAGTAATGGAACGGGTGAAACTTTTGAAATATTTGGGGAGAATGTCTCGTATGAGAAGTTTATGTTCAGAAATATATGCAGAAATATTCCCAGATATTTGAAATGCAAAAACAAGAAGAGATACTCGCATAAACATTTTTAGTGGTCACAGTGTCATTCATTATCCAGAGTAAGAACAAAAGCAGATAAAACAGAAGTTCCGACGGCCGAAATCAACTTCGTAAGAAACACGCAAGTTATGTAAAAGGGGAAAGAGGAAATAAGACAGAATTACATGTGGAACCACTGCGTATAGTGCTGCCGAAATAAAAAGGCACTTGAAGTACACAAATGCTCGTAACAACTCTAGGCACATGACCGCAGAGAACGCTCTGATTGGTTCCTGGCCGAAACTTTCTGTGGAATAAAACTAAGTAGATCCATTTTTCAATGTTATGTCTGTTTCACTGCTGTTATTTCACATTAGCAGTGTTGATTTAAGTGGTTTTCTTAGGCCGGATTTGCTATAAATATTTAGAAGGGATGCCAGAAAATAGGCTACCGGTAGCAGCAATAAGGCATGCTCCGAAAGAAAAGGGATTTGGGGAGAACTAGGATAAATGTGGCATCGGAACTAGATAGAGAGCTTGACTCTTGAAGAAGAAAATGAGAGGATGATGACAACGATGATTATGATCATGATAATGATGTGGGTAATCGTTTCCGACATAGTGGGGAAAGTTAACCACTGCTTTTGGGGCCTGATTCCAAATAAGGCACCCAAGCAGGGCCTTAGAAATGTAGATCTCTTCTGTATTTCTCAACGAATTTATCTGTCTAAATATATATTAAATGTTTGTCACGCACCGACTCGTGTGTACGAAACAAACAAATAACTCATCTAGAATAACCTCGCAGCTAAAAAGTCTTTGTCCCCAGTTTGGAGCATCCAAATGAGAGTAAATAAAATTATACGTGCAATAAAGTCACTGGTGGCCAGTGTAATTTATGAGAGAGGATTTTAGAATTTTCAGATATGTAATGTCTGGCTCGTAAATCAAGAGAACGTTTATCCGAGTTGTGCCGAGAAACATTCTTCTTTATTTTTAAGAGGAAACGCCAGTCAGACTAATGTGTGTTCGTGCACATCCATTACTCTATGAACACATTGCCTGAAAACCAAGAGATAACTAAGAAATTGATAGCAGCAGGCAGATGGGTGAAGGTTCCTCTCAATATTTTTAATAAGAAACTCTCAAACGCAATTTGTTAACATGACAAACTGGAATGGTTTTTCTTATCTTAACATTATCAATCTTTATATAAGCTCTTGAATTTGGTGGATATGAGATGATGTTTGGCCTGTAAAAAGTGGCATTCATACCGAGCGGGATGACTCCGCAGTAGTTTTGAGGCTCGCATTCGGTGGGAACTAGTTCGATTTCCATTGGTGATCTCTCTTATCTAGGAGTTTTTTTCGTGGTAGGTGAATGCCTGGAAAACCAAGTTGTAATCATAACATGTAATAATTAACAACTAGGTGTTTTTAATGTGCATCTTCACGTCTCACACATTGTTCACAACGGTCCTTTAGATTGTTGGATATGTTGATGAACACAAAAAAGTGTATTTTCTCCGTAAATCGGGAGCATTTCCAGGTGGATGGTCTTATCGGAAAACGTATGCTTTCAGTATGTCCCATGTGTAAGCATCTGGCGCCGTGAGATTCGAGGGCTGTGAAGGCAACGGGAACCCCGTTCCACGAGAAATTAAGTGATCTCCAGAAGGGCAAGCGACACCCCCACCATGTGAGCTGTAGCTCCATCTTGCAGCATCCACTGCGATCGCAGTGGTAGATTTCCAGCGCGAAAAACAACGGTACAAGCCCTACTCGTATAGTAATACTAATCTCTCTGTAGCGTCCGGAGGTTTACTATTAGCATCACCTTCTGCGAAATAAGGGTCCAATATTCCGTGTCCAGATATGGTACACCAAATCGTAACCCGCACACTATGCAGTGTTTTCTGTGGGACATCAGGCTGTTCAAACCCCCAGAAAACGAGTTATTTGTCTGTATATGTAGCCATTAAGGTGAATATGGCTTTTATCTAAGACTGTAAGTTAAGGAGAAATCTAGGCCCACATAAATCATGGACAACACTCTGCAGCAATACTGTAATAGGGCCCGCTCATCGATTTGAGTTAGACGCTGAGCTACTTGAGTACCGTATGCGAATCCAGCCACTAAATATCCGTAGAACGACCTGTCGCTCACACTAAGTTTCAGCGATGTTCGTCGTAGGCTACGCTTTAGACTTAAAATTTGTTGGAGAAGCGGTTCATGATTCTCGTTTGTGGTGGTGGTCGTCTTCTTCGAGCGCCCAGTTGTTTCATTTCGCTGAGACAAGACTGATCCGTGCGGAGGAAGTTCTCAACGATTGCTTTGTGTCTTGGTGCCGTCTTCTTAAATTGCTCGTCTAACATGACTAAGACCCAGTCCACTCTGTCGCCCAACTCCTCTGTTGTGAAAAGCATAATTGTAACATAAAAAAGCCTACACTGAACATACAATATGTCTAACTAGTATATATAATAAGTAAACACTTGGTTGCTATTGAAATCTAGAGTGGATTGGCCAACTCTGCGGTAGCCTAGCTTACGCGCCTTACGAAGGATAATGGTATTGGCAGTTCAGTCTAGGATTGCTTTCATAGTATAGTGGGATAATGCAATGTAATGTATGTTGAATGTGTTTCTGTGTGTAGTTTTCTTTATGTATCTATACGTAGATAAGTACTGCAGAGTAGTGGGGATTTATTGTGTTCAGTTTGGCAAACGGAGTCACAGGTGTATTGTCGACTTGAATTTAATTGACTGCCTCTCTCTCTCTCTCCAAATCTAAATCCATGTAATTATTCACTGGTCGACGAATTAGAAAAGGCGTCAGGCTTGCGTTTAATGATTTAGATTTCAGTATTTAATCAAGCTAGCCTTCAGTAATGTGTTCAGCATGTGCTGGGTTTTTCAAAAATACAGAGGCGCTATTTCGAGCTCCCTTTATTACGAAAGGTAAACGTAACATATTGTTTCGCAACGTTAGCATCATCCAGGGAGAAAAGGGGGCCCATACTGCACGAATGGTTGCGTATAGCAGTGGCGTGGAAGTGATGGGCTGTCAATCCTGTCATTCAGTAGAGATTTGGTGCAAATGACTTGATTATAGCGTATGTGTCCAAAGTAAACGAAAATGGTTTGAATATTGATTTCATGTATTTATTTGATTGAAATATTATAGAATACTGTAATTTAGTTTGCTTTACAAGGTGATTAATTATTTCACCACACCACTATTTATTTGGCTCCTAAGTTGGGAGGCGAAAGCATTCAAATTGTGGGCGGGAATCAAAATCATTTAAAGGGCTGTAAATTGATTTGAGGGCACAGAATAACAACGAGTGGGTAATTTTATTTGGAATTGAAAATCCACTCAAAATTTAAACAAAATAGGAGCTGCGAGAGAAAAAATAAAAGTATTTTGAGAGAATGTTCACTTTAATGTCAATAATGCAGTTTACAAATGTTTTATTAAATTCTGCCAGTAATTCTAACTGCCTTACACAATAGTACATATAAAATCTTGGCAGTCTGTTTAGTTCCACTGACAATAGTGGAAGTAATGTATTCTACTCAAAATTTGAGGGTAGAAATTTTGCCGAAAATAACATTATTAAATTGATATCGAGGTTCCCAAGCTGCTGTACCAAGATTGCAACACAAATCCTTCCTCAAACCACCCTTTACATGGAACATTTTTCAAAATGTTCGATTGGTCAAAAACGATTCTTATTAAAAAAACCATGTACATTAAAGATATTTCACATCACAATTTAAATCTATATATTGGCTTTTCTGGGAATAGCTTATGAAGTCCTCTTCATTCGAACGCATTTTGTATAATCCTGAATAATTGGTAAATGTTAATCCACAGACGAAAACGTACTGCACAAATAATGTAGATCTCAAAACACACGATTTAGTTTATTTAAGCTTTTTGGCCATAAGCCATTTCCGAGATATTCGTTATTGTTTCACTTGTAGCATCCTTTAACTTCTTTGATTATATAGGGGGCTTTGACTTGAAAAGAAACTGATGGTGTTTGTTACTCGCTGAAATGCAGGGTTCCTTTATATCGATTTTTGTCACTTTTAACGTTAAATATACTCACATTTGTTGCCACATTCATACTTCCAGACTTTGTAGGGGATATGGAATTATTCTGGTCAAAAATACATTTGCAACCCCACCCGGGTTCGAACCAGGGACCTCTGGACTCAGAAGCCTGAAGCTAATCACTTTAAAGGCAGTTTAATTCAAATTGTCAACTGTTTATCGTGTTTTTACACTCCTTTCGATATTCGGTGGTTTCTCGCGATTGCATGATAAGAGTATGAAATTTTATGCCAATTCTTAAACTTGGCTATTCCTTTGTATCTATCGCGAAATTTGTTATGTAACTATTTCTGCAAAGTTTTGTTTCAATTAAAACGAAGTACGCATAAAATATTTTGTATCTATACCCACTAATAAATGATAGAGGTAGAGAAAGTCATATGAATGTCTCGCAGAAATGTTTCCCCCTCCACAGAATTTTGTTGGCGAGTTTATCAACGCTTTTTCTGGAGCGCACTACCTGTATGTAGCGAGTCTACAAAATGAAAAGCGCAACACAGTCGGTAGGCAATTGTTTGAGAGGAAGGGCTGCGCGGTAATTTTCCTTTTTCAGCAGTTGCGGTGGTCCTCCACGTGCGTACGTACGTACGTTCCTCTTGACAGTGACGCAGCACTTGAACTAAACTACTCCAACAAAGTAACGTTGTCTCGTTACGGTCCATCAACAAGGTGTTGACAGGCCACGTGGATCTCTGCCACAAGTTGAGAACGTAGGTAGGTAGGTACGGTCACGTTGAACAGACGTGGGAAATCGGTTTCCTGCGTGCGTCATTCCTGACGTCATATTCTCCGTTAACATCAGCCAAATGTCCAATTTACAGCCGAGTTAATGTCCGGCAAGCTTGATTTGTATGTCTCGATATCGCTTACTGCGTGAACACATTCTTTCCGGCCCTGGAATGTGCTTTCTGACGTGACAAACTCAAAGGACTCTGTCCATTACAATTCCCACATTTATTTCCTAGATATACGATTCTTACACTCACGTCACGATAACAATTATCTTAAATGTGCACACTTGGTACAAGTAACCACTTTAGCTCAAATTATTTCTGTTACTAACTATAATGTTCTTAAATATTTTCTTCAACCGATAGCTCCACAAATGTTGAAACTTTTGTATATTCGGACCACTCCAACCCTAATGTTTGTGTACATTTTCCAAAGAAGCACTTGGTGATCTGTAGAAGATATGTGAAATACATTAAATTTTAGTGAACACAGTTTTTATGATTTTATTCTAAATATAAGTCAGATTAATTGGAAATTTCTATCAAATTCGGATCTTAATTCCGCTGTTTTTTGAGTTATTTTTAAATAAACTTATAAAATTATTCAATATTTTTAAGATACAGTATGACACATTGCCAAGAACCTTAATAAAACTTTGTATGCAACTAAATTATCTACCATAAACGTGCTTATGTTAACATATAACTTGCATAAACTAACCGGTTCTCAACGGAATTCGCAGAATCACATTAGAGAAAACGGTGGCGCAGTGGGTGAGCAGTTAGACAGTGCACCTATCACCGAGGAGGCCCGGGTTTGATTACAGGGACCTGCATGTGGTGTTCGTGGTGGACGAAGCGGCGCCTGGGCGAATTTTCTCCGGGTTCTCCGGTTTCCCCTGCCACTCAGTCCATCAACCGCTCCATAATCACATTTCCCTTCATCTGTTTCCCCTGCATTACATATCATCCTCTTCCTCACTCTCATACCTGGTGTTGGACTGACCACCCGCTTCCCGGTCTTCACTCTCTCCGACAGCAGGTTCGTCTGCTCCCCGACAGGCGTCTGAATCTAGGCACAGTAAGTCCTAGGGGATGTAGTCCTCCATACAGGAAGGGTAACCAGATAAGGAAGAATAGAGGAAGCTAAGCCGAATTATAGAATACGTATAATTTATGATCTCAAAATAAATGCAAAACAGCTTAGCAAGTAATAAATAACCTTTTAAAAGATATTAATAAACCCAATCCTACATTTGAGGCTGAAAGATTAAGTAACTTTTATAAATTCAGTTGACAATATTAACTCTAAAATAACTACATATAAGAATTTTTACAATGAATTACTCAATAAGCTGAATGTTTACAAACCAATTTCGTATGGAAAGAAGTCGTAGTATATCGTATAATAGAAATGCAGTGCGTTCAATATATCGCCGGGCCGCGATCGCACATATGCATGCTCCGCACCCTTCTGTTACACTATCCGTTCTGAAACTCCCGCATTACTTACTGATGCATTACATGAACTACGAGGGACTAACTTCGTTATAAGCTGTGTTGAAAGTGGACTGAGATGTTCCTGGCATTTCTCGTTGTCGCGAGGTTGTAATTCATGAACTAATATTCACGCTGTAGAGTTTAAATTTTAAGCACTTCTAAGAAAAGAGGTATTCTGAAACATACACTTATTCGAATAACCCTCAGTTCTATTGAGTTTAAAATTATGGTGAACTCAGAAATCAATATTTCTGACAATAAACAGTAATCTTCGCTATAAAATAAAATTTTGAACATTTAATCCACTAATAGCTCAATTTTTGTAATGCATATCATAGCTTCTGAATTATACGTAAAATATTTCAAAACTGCTCCACTCATTTTAAAACTCATATGAGTTTTTAGCAGCTAAGAAAATTTGAGCTTCAAGATACGATAGTTTTGAACAACACGGTAGAAAATTGTATCGTAATTTACGGGAAAACATAAAAGACTAAATAACCAGAAAAGGGGATGGCAGGAGTAGCATGTTATTTCAATGAGATTTTGAAAACTACAAAATGTGCAATAACTCTTATATATCAATGGATACGGAAAATAATGGGGATTTTGATAGTGAAAAGAAAACATCAAATTTTTGATCTCATAAACTACAATGTGCCTTTAAGAGATCACCGACGCACTCTCTGATGTCGATGGTTTCCAAACACCATGGAGATCGCTGTATTCCTCAGACACAACTTCTGCACAATGCAAGAATAGTTATTATTGCTACTGTGCATAATACTGTAAATTGCTTGTGGTGTGCCTCATGACGAAATACAGATTGTAAAGATTCTGGGGTAAAACAGAAGACTCCAATTGCCACTGCAACTTCTTCGCTGCTTTGCTGTAGAGATGCAGTGTTGTGGAAAACTCTGTTGCAAGTGTTGCGATTAGCTGACGACTTAGCCCCAATAAAAGTAAGTTGACCTTTATCACAGAGAAAGTTCACAGCTTTAAATGAAATATTGACCATGCAACGGGGTTGCATTACGCAAGGTTGTAAATAAACTCCGTGGCAGACAAAATGCACCGTAATGAGCATACGTCGCATGGAAACTGCAGAAAAGTCTCTGTTATTGTTTCTGGCTGTTTTCATCTGAGCTGCAAACATATCGCAAGCATCAAATATTCTGTCAAGATGATCCACTTATCTGTATTTTATTAAGTGAATTTAAAATAAATATTTACATATCAAGTGCGCAAAATAAGACTAGCGGAGTGGAGGTGTGGTTCATACAACGGTTTTAGTAAAACCTCTCTGACTTATATTAAAATAAATAAATGTAATATATATATAAGGTTTAGTAAATCGTTTATGACATTCTCACAGGCGCCCGGATGATTGCAGCGCCTCCTAGGAAGCATTGATGTAGCTTCATGAAATGCGGATGTACGTAGATGACCTGAGAGCTCGTTTTTAAACAAGTTTGTGAGTGAAAATATGAATTTTCAATTCGAGCTAGAAATACTGAATTCCGAGCTGCTGCCAGCAAAATGCAGTAGTATGTGAAGGGATATATTTTATTGTGACACCGTCCGCGGCTGCACGCCTCACAGATAAAATCAAGATACCTTACACCGCTTGGCGGCCGCGTGCGTGGAAAAGAGCCACGATCAAGCTATCTCACACCATTCACGATGAGTAAACACCCTATAATGGAGCGCAGCAGAAAAAGTGTTCCGAGAACGTACGCGAGACTTACGACTCCCGGATTGTACGTGGAAGCGTGTGGAAAATATGAATCAAAGACAATTGGGACATTGATACGGCGCGTCGAAGTTATTGTGAGAAGCAGTTTTAGTGAGTGAGATTGTCGAAGCCAGCAGTTTGTTAGACAGAGAACTGAAAGACAGAAAAGTATGTGTCAAGAATTCGAGAGGGCTGAACAGCTGTGAGTTGTTCTGCGTCTTGCAAAGGTAACAAGAATTGTTGACAATGGTGATGATAAAAACAGAACTGTCTTTTGTGCTTCAGTGTTAGAAGAAAAATAAAGAAACGAAAACTAATTGAACTGCCATCATTTGTCACACTGGTATCACAAGTTAGATTTTCCAAATTGTCAATTATCACAGTATTTAAAGACTGGTACAAGATAAGCAGTATTTATGAAGAAAGATGTAATAAGAAGGTATTTACATAAAAAATAAAAAAATAAAAACACTATGTCTAAATACTCAATGCCAAAGACTACTTTGTATTTAAAAGCAAATATTGGTAAGTTTGTATAATTAACATATAAAGCAATGTTGACTTATATTTCTTGTTTTATGATACGTATTTTGTTTAAAACCCTATAAAACTTGCGTTACTGGTCACTGCTATCTGGATGTTGTTTGTTATGCTGCTAAAGGTGTTCATGATGACCTTAACGGCCCAGAGGCCGCAATTCGGCGTGTTAACAGTCCCTTTTAGAGAGCCTGTAGTAAAAAAGAATATAAAAAACTGCTGTGTAATACGGTAATCACAAGACCTGTTGTCTTTTATTTTTTATACTTGTTCTGAAAGCTCACAAAAATACTTTTATGTTTTCTGCTACAAGTATTTTATTCCATCCAACAATTCGATATAGAGATTTCACAGGAACTACACGACCTAGTCTCCTGAAACCAAAAAATCTTAAGAAAAATGTTCGCATGTATATGATTCTGTAACCAGCATACTTAAAAATCTGATGTGTTGCACTCACATGACTTTCTCTACTCTTGTACTAACCATTCTTACAAACTCTTATTCCTATATCTCCATGTTAGTTGAGATAAACATTTCTGCAAATTATCTTATTGCTTATTTCCTTGTAGGTGCAAAGGGAATGTTAGAATACAGTAGGCTTTGTGCGATAGTCAAATGTTTTAAAGCTTTGAGATTCTGTTGTCTTTGCACACTTAACATATAAAAAAATGAACAACGATGATCCATTTCACGAAAGTTCTGTTTTCTGAAACTCAAAGACATAACAAGGAATAACTCCGAAATGCTTCACCCTACAAGAAAATTTTTTGAGACATAAATTGTGTATTTTAGCAAGATCTGCATTTTTGTATAGTAAGATTTGGTCTATCTCTTACGGTTTACCAGTTCTGCAAAAGTCATCAAGAGTAAACAGGATGTAAGCTATAGCCATAACATTTAAAATGTACATTCAATTTTCAATAAAAATATCTTAAATGTCATTTTAATCAAAACCGTTAGTCATTTTTGGGAAAATCAAAATTTTCGAAAAATTTTCCATGTGAAGGGCAGTTTAGGGTGGCGCAATTTTCTTCAAAGTCACCGTGTGGCATCCTTGAACGATATTAAATTTAAATACCAAATTTGGTTTTTAACCGATTTTTCATTTTTGAGTTAGAATGTTCACGGGTATTTTTCTAAAACTGCTTTCTTTTATTCAGGGGACTTTAAAACATATATTTTTGGTAAAATATCGACATGGATATGTTGGGTCGAATACAATACTTCCCCTGCTTACCATACGAATTAGATATTGTAAAAATGTGTTGTGTTGCACTCAACGGACTTTTTCTATTCTTGTACAAATTATTCTTACAAACAATCGTTTATTGTGTGCAGTAAGATTTTGTCCATCTGTTAAGCTTTGCCAGATGTACAAATGAAGACAATGAAGAGGTCTTCTGAAGACGTTCTCAGAAAATTCAAGATAAACATTTTATTTACTATGAAACTATCTTTAATATGTGGTAGAACATTTGCACAAACTATATAAATGAAAAGTCATGTGACTAACACATCAGCTTTTTTTGTGTGTACTTCCTTTTAATTATGAAATACATTGTACAGAAAGTGTTTCTATGTGTTATAGGCACGTATACACACCGAGAAGGCTAAGGCGACAGTGTATGTCCTACAACAAAGTAATATGCAGACCTTGGTATTATACACTCTTTACATGGTCTGGTGAGAAACCGAAGGAAGTGCATTTACATTTCAAAAGCACGTTGCCTACTCTGCGGTAACCTGTGAGGCTCGCATTCGGGAGATACCGGGTTCGTTTCCCGGCGACCACCCACTCTCACTGCGAGTTTTTCGTGGTTTCCCAAGTCGGTAGCCAAATGCTGGTCTCTTCCACCACGAGTTTCCATTGTTTCAGAGTTTCCCTGACATTGGTCGCACTGCTCATGGACCCACTGAGCTGTTACTGGGTAGGTTCCCCTCATCGGATCCCCGAAGAACTGGGACCGGTGGGCGGGCCTGGGCGGTGGGCAGCGTCGGGTCTGGAAATGTTAGGGATACCTTCCATGCTTGTGCACATCGTGTCCCTTCGAAGCACGAAGGGCCACATTAGCCTGCTTGCGGTGCTCTGCTTTCGTTTCGAAGGTCCCTCCGTGATATATAGCTTTACCGTTACGAAAGTTCATTGCTTGCAATAATTTCAACTTAGACCACCCATGCGTAATACTTCCTACTTGGCTAATTACTTGACTCATTCTACACATATCAAGTGAGTTCACTGGAAATACACGTTTTGAATAAAAAAATTAGAAAAAGGTGCTGGGTACTGTGCTGAGCACCCCGTTTCCGGTCTTCACTGTGTCCGGTCCATAGGTTCGTGTGCTCACCGACAGCCGTCTGACCCTAGACACTGACTTGTAAGTCCTAGGAGGCATGAGTCCTCCATACAGGGAGGGCAATCACATGAACAAGAAAAAGGTCCGCATGTGTATTGTGTTTGAACTTCAAAACAAATACTCGGTTAAATACCAAACTTGGTATTTTAAGTTCAGTGTCTTCCAAGGATGCAACACAGACATGTATAATGTTTCGAAAATTTTTATTTTTTCAAATATGTCTCTTAACGATTTTGATTAAAACATTTTTATTTTAATAAATATTTTGATTAAAATTGTTAAAGAATTGTTCTGCCAAATAAAATGTACATATTAAATTTACTGGGAGTAGCCTCTGTAAACCGTAATGCAGACAAAATCTTATAACGCAAAAGCAAACAATTTAGGCTAGATCCCTCTTTGTGGATTATTATTATTACTTTGAATCTTCTAATAATTACATTTTTCCCAAATGGGAAGGGATTTTTCGTCCCCCCCCCCCCGCCTATCTCTCTCTCTCTGTCTCTCTTCTGATCTTGCGAAGAGAATGGTATTTCAAAGCCCTCACATAGCGAGCAGCTCTTAAAATACTTTACTATAACTGAAACCAACTTTATTCCTATATTTCCACTTACTAATAAAGCCATTTCTACAAAATTTATCTCGATCAACATGAAGTAGATAGAAGAATAAGTGTTTGTAAGAATAGCTTGCACAAAAAAGAAAACAAAATTAATTGCTGTTATTTTTTAACTAGTTGCAAAAAAAGTGCAGATGTTTAACCATAAAATCATTACAGTGATGTAGGACAAATATAAACTATGTAATTAATGCAGAACATTTATAACAGATAAAGTAGAAAAACTGATGACATTTGTACCAACAGTTCAAGAAAAAAGGGTACATTGTATTAACAGACTTGCAGCTATGAAGGTAACAGTTAACAACTGCGTGTAGTAATGTGTAAATGCAGCACGACTTTGTAAACACGAGGACATAAATATTTTTCTTGCAGCCTTCATGCGGTCATAGTGTTTGTTATACAAGCTCTTTGACTCTCGTGTGATGGCATACAGCCAGATGAACTTTTCACACGAAATGTTGAACGGATCTGAATCTAGCCCAAGTGTGTCTGACAGTGGGCGTGCCTCACTACAGCTTTTTAAACGGCTATCATTTAAACTTTATATTTCCAAAATAGAGGATTGCAGTTACTGGGGGCGGGGATCACAGAAAATTCCTCTAACGCTGGCAATGTCCTGGTAGGTGGGACAATTGCAACGTACACCTCATCCTCCATACAATCTCTTTTGGTGATGTTGGACTCTTATCCGCCTGTGAAAATGAGTGAGACAAAAATAGTGACGATGAAAATGGGTAGGGTGCCATGTTCTATCGTAAGATAAGAAATACCTAATCGTACTCTATAACAAAAACCTGAAAGTTCTTAGTAATTATGTCGAAAAATAAATTCATCATACATCAACAGAATCGATACAAATAATGAACATTAAAGTGGTGTTCTCTGTTCAGTATGTTTCGGTTTTGTTCATCGGATTACTATCCCAGTGAAATGTGGATCAGAAACCTCACATTATTATTTGCTTCCATAACACAAAATGGGCGCTGCTGGTTTAATCCTTGGCCCTCATATCGACGGTACGTAATTCTATTCCCGGGTCTGGGATGACGATTTCAAATCCTCCCTGTCCAAACCTTCGCTTACAACTAGCTCAACTCCTCCAGGACCCCACGTGATGCGGAGTCGACGGTAAAAGCCATAGATCCTTATGTTTTTACCCATCCAGTGCCTTCAGTCAATAAATAGGTCCAGTTGTCACCTGGTGGAACCAAGTTCCACGAAGATTGTAGTTGAGAATATTATGGAACAACACAGATGTAAAAGTTGAGCTAATTCGTTTGGCCTTCAGGCAATTTCCAAAACAATTTCTAAACGATGAAGCTCCAAACAGAATTAACTTTAGGTGACTTGTTCCTAGATTTGGATAAATTAAAACGCTAAGATTTTTAAGCGAGAAAGAATGGATTTGCCGGAAGAGGCAAAAGCACCGAATGAATTTGGAGCATATTTGTAACCTCTGCCATTTTTCAAGTCACGTGACAACGAAAGTCCTGTAACTGCAGAGGCTCCTCCGGGATTAGTACCTCCCTGCCAAGACACTAATTTAATTAAAGAAATACATATTTTAAATTATATATTCCATGATTAAGAATCCAGTCATGTTTATTATTTTTCGAGGTGCAATGAAATGACTTGCCTCATAATAGCCAACCATTGAATCTGAAAGAGACAACTTATTATACTTAGTATGGATCTCTGCCATTTCTGCCCAGGTATGGATTCATAGAATTCTTGTTTTTACTTTACTTTTACTTTTACTCTAATACGTACATTAGAGGAAGTATTGTATTCCACTTCGCTTGCCAGTAATATGGAAAATAAAATAGTGGAGCAAGTAACATACTTTAAGTATTTGAGGCGCGATATTACGTACAAAGAAGATAAAGACATAGAAAACAAAATATACAAATTCCAGGCTATATGTGGAACCATTAAAAGAACTTTAGGTCGGAAAACAAGAAAAGACTCTAAACTTAAATTGTATAAAACATTGGCTGTTCCTTCTTTGTTATATGGAAGTGAAAGTTGGATAATAAAAGCAAAGGATAGAAGTAGAATACAGGCAGCAGAAATGTTATTTCTGCGGAACGTAAAAGGATGCACAAGAGCAGATAGAATAAGAAATGAGTCAATAAGAGAAGAACTAAATATTTATAAATTAGAAGATAAAATCAAAACAAATAACAAGAAATGGACAGAACATTTAATGAGGATGGGTGAAGAAAGGATACCTAAACGGGCCTTTTTATATAATCCAAGAGGAGCACGAGATGTTGGCCGACCTCGCAGAAGATGGACTCCATTCATGACTTCGCCGGAACGGGCTGCATAGCCTAAACAATGTAGAAGAAGAAGGAGGAGGAGGAGGAGGAGAAGAAGAAGAAGAAGAAGAAGAAGAAGAAGAAGAAGAAGAAGAAGATTGTATTCCACCCAAAAATTCGATGTCGAAATTTCACAGTACATATATATATTACAAAAAGGCCCATTTGTGTATGTCTGTGTGTCCGTGTCTGCCAGTCTGTGAACAGCATAACTCAAAAACGAAAAGTCGGTTGATAACCAACGTTGGTATTTAAGTTTAATGTCTTTCAAGGATGCGACACGAATATTTTGAAGAAAATTGCTTCGCCCTAAATTACCCTTTACATGGAAAATTGTTCGAAAATTTTGATTTTCTTGAAAGTGGTTCTAAAGATTTTCATTAAAATGACACATGTTTGAGATGAAAAATGAAATGTATATCTTGAATTTTCTGGCTATAGTCCCTGTAGTCGTATTTAATCTGGTTGACTTTTGCATCAGTGGTAAGCCGTAAGAGTTAGACCAAATCTTACTATACAAAATGTAGATCTTGCTAAAATACACAACTTGTCTATATATATATATATATATATATATATATATATATATATATATATTTTTTTTTTTTTTTTTTTTTTTTTTTTTTTTTTTTTGAGTGAACTTGTTATTTGTGTGAGTTTTGGAGAACTTATACTTCTGTCAGATGGAACATCGTTATTCATTTGTTTATATGTTAACAGTGCAAAGAGAACGAAATTTTAAAATTCTAAAAGATTTTACTATCGCTCAAAGCCCCTTGCACCTACAAGGAAATAAACAATAAGATAATTTCTGCAAATGTTTATCTAAACTAACACGAAGAAGATACAGGAATAAGAGTTTGTAAGAATGGTTAGGACAAGAGTAGAGAAAGTCATGTGAGTGCAACACACCAGATGTTTGAGTCTAGAATTTAGCGAGAAGCGGAAGAGCAAGAGAATAGCCCACATGCGTGACAGTAAGTAGTATCTGTCAGGTTGGCAGCACATGCTGTTTAAATTAACATTATATTGAAAATCGACTTTAGAAATCGAGCACACTCAGTAATAAATTATATTACTCGTATTGTTGCATTTTGAATTTATATAATTGCTCAATCCATAGCTAACCCTCAACTCTGCACAGAATGAAATAAATGTCACACTTTGAAAGATGATCAGAAAGAAGAATTTCAGTAGCGAATTACATACATTTTAAAGTTTTCCTTCTAATATTACAAACAAGAACTAAGAGATGCAAAAAAATCATCTTTGGGACGACTCCAACCACATATGCAAAACTGGAATAGAAATATAAAAATGACAAAAATACCAACATTTAAGAGAAAATATGACTATAATATGAAAAATTACAAGAGAATTACAGCAAAAGAAAAACACGTTAAAAATCCAAAATATGACTTTATATGACCCACGTAATTTTAATCACCATTGATAAAATTGTGCTTGGCTTTATATTTTCCATGAAAAAAAAGAAAGAAAAAAAAAAACAGACACAAAAACTATGATGTGTTATGAACACCCGGGCCCTGCTTATAAGTTTTACGAAATACGTGTTACTCGTTCGAAATACCACCAAGGAATCGTGCGTAAAATTGGTACAATATCCTTCAGTGCCATTTGCTGCGAAGGTGCCTGAGGAGCGGCTAGAATATCTAGTTCTCTTTTGAATACGAAAGTGGCCTTTGCCTTGTTGTTGTAGTGTTTAACGCCCGCTTTTACTACTACGGCACCGCAGGTGGTGACACTGATGATACATGAAGATGGAGCACCGGTGGAATGAGATGGCGGGGGAAACCGGAGCACCCGGAGAAAACCCGCCCTCACGCCGCTTCGTCCATCACGAATACCACATGCGGGTCCTTGGGATCGAACCCGGGCCGCCTAGGTGGTAGGCGAGCGCGCTAACCGCTCGGCCACGGCGCCGCCAGGTTTTTGCCTTTAAAATGATTAAATATTATAGAAGTATCTTTTAATTATAGCATTAATATTGATTTAGCTACTTTCTAGCGGCGTTTAGTTTAAAATTTGGCTACATTTGGCTAACATTAGTTGGCAACACTGGCGTGGCAGCTTTGATTCCCGGTAATGTTCCCGGGTTCGATCCCACTCATGGGCTTTAGGGCTTTTAAGCCCGGGTATTATTCCATTGTTTACTTTCACTGGTTTCCTAGTACCAGCTGGAGGTAGCACAAAAGAGCTGCACTATCCAAAACCTACATATATAACAAGAGAGCCAGTGAACTAAGAACCGGGTGTGCCGTGTTTTTTCACTGGGTATATGGATGCATAATACGCTACTGCTGCAATCAAGGTCGCATTACTGACGCGGCTTTGCTCTGCTGTGGCTCTGCATTATCAGGTTATTTATTATTTTGTCCTGCATTTAGTCACAAAGTGTATTGTGGCTCAGGATATGTTTTCTACTGCGCAGCGTGTATTTATTTATGATTTGTATATGCTAATTCAGTTCGTCAAGTGAAAATGAAGATTTCCTGGCGCAAAAATTCCTGTTCGTTCAGCAATCCATACACTTTATAATAAATTCCACGCCACAGGAAGTGTTCAATTTAAAATACAGCGTAACCTTTATACCAAAAAGACATTAAACGACATTGGTCATCGTTAGATTTTCCCCAAAAATCACTTTGGCTTCTTTCACAACAGGCAAGCATTTCTTATGGCTCTGTGCGAAGAGCTACTATATTGAAGTTAAAGCCACATAAATTAACTGTGGCACAATCAGATGATCCAGTAATTAGGTGCACATTTTTAGTGGGGTCTGAATAATGTATATCAACGATGTCCAACATTGTCTCTTTGGAGACATGGACATAGTTGCTATTCCCCACCTCCTCTTTAGGTCGGAGGGTGAATCAGCTAGTGCCTGTGGTGTGTAAACCCGCAACCAGTTAGTATCCAGCGACGGACACAAACAGGCGATTCCATAGCAGTTTCTAAGTCATAACTTGAATTTTCTGGGAATGTCCTCAGAAACCACTTCATTCTGGATGATTTTCGCGTAAATGGTAAGCAGTAAGAGACAGACAAAAGCTTACTAAATAAAAAAAATGTAGATCTCGTTAAAACACAATTTATATCAGATACGTCTTTTATCTCTTGAGTGAACCATTTCCGAGATATTCTTTATTATTTGTTTGAATTTGTTAATATTTATACTTTTCTCCAATAGGAATATGTTATTAGTTTTTTTTTTATCTCTTGGCCTTCAAAGAGAATGGAATTTCAAGGGCATCGTATAGCAACCGGCTCTTAAAACATTTGAGTATCGCTTAAAGTCGCTTATAGTCACTTACCTGATACCAGTTTACTAACAGTATGCCATCCTGCACTAAATTCCAGTGCATCAACTTTCATTTTCTCACATATCAAAACTCTCGTAGTGACTCTCGTATAACCAAACCGCCACTGCAACGCAATGCATGTCTAAGTGTTAAAATAATGGTACCGCATAAAGTGGAAGGAGGTAAATCCAACATATCCTCTTCCGCAAATGCGCGCTGTTTTGTCGTAACGACCATTTGGTTTTCTATACACGATAGCGTTGTCGTGGCAACTGGAAATATCACTCGTTAACTCCCATCCTTTCCGCTTACATTCCAGAAAATTGCTCAGAGGTATATACATTAACTTCATAAATATAAAGTTATACTATTCTGGCATGTCAAATGGATCAGAATATAGATCATTTATCTAAACTATTTTTGTGGAAATAACTATTTTCGAGATATCCTTATTGACTTGAATTTTTAAATTCCTACACTTTTCTCAAATAGGAGGTCCATTTTTCCCCTTGTCCATGCAAAGATAACGAAATTTCATTGTCACCAAATAGCGGCCAGCTCTTAAAGGATTTGAGTCACACTTAGGCCTACTATATTCCCCTTTTCCCGTTGTATCTACAAGAAAATACTAATAAAATAATTTCTAGAAAAACATTTATCTCCATTAATGTGAAGCAGATAGAAGACTAAGCCTTTTAAAGAATTATTTGTACAGGAGTGAGTAGAGAAAGCCATGGGAGTGCATACATTATGAGGTTTATATTTTAAGCACGCCAATGTGCATAAAGTATGCTAATAATGCTTCACCAACGTACTAGGTGCTAACATATCCTATTTCCTTACAGATTTCTGCCTGCTTTGATTCTATAGGAATTCACAGCGATCCTGCTTCCGGTATCTAGGCGACAGCACGCCGGTTACCACTCTCCCGATCTTGGGCCGAAATATAGGCTGACCGGGATTTTTTATAAAATAAGTATGACGAAACGAGTGTGTTGGTTCGATTACACCTCATCGTTGAGTAAAATGTGGCTTTGGTGTCTCTGATCTAACATAATTCCACTCTAGAGAGAGTCTCTGGAGATTTACGTCCCTGGGAAATTCTTAAAGTTTTGCGACCTCGTTTATTTTAATAAATCGGGCACACGCTCAAATAAGTTGTCAAAATATACCCTAGTAGTCTGGTTCCATTGAGAGAAGGCAACACAAAGCAGAGAAATCAATACAGTTAGTATTTACATTGGTTTGTTTGCAGCCAGAGCGTCGCCGTAACATCGAACCCAGATAAATGGAGTCACGGGTCGCAACACGGGAGAGTATCTGAAAGGCAAACACCTGCATTCTATTTGAATAATGGAGGTCAAGTCCCTTGCTATTGGCCCGTTTCCGCAATTGTTATTTGGCCCCCCCGCAAAGTGAGTCATACTTAGTTGTGTACAATGCCCCGTGGGTCATCCTTGTTGAGGTTCTTGCTACCAGGATGTGCCACATCTTATCATCACAACATGAAAACAAACTTAACGCGAGACTGTCGTTTTCGTCCAGAAAACTGTCACTACCTGTGTGTCACACTCTGCCACCAGGGCCGCAGTGGTAAATGTATGCAGGCTTTACCAAGCCGGGTGGCTCCTCAGTAACACCTGAGAATCGCTTTGGGGAGGTATTGGACTCGATTCCCATGTTCTTCTTCTTCTAGACTTCAAGGATTAGGCCGTTTCCACCATCCCTTCGCATAGTTTCTTTATTCACATCTTTTTCTGGGGCGTCCGATGCCTCTTTTCCCTATTGGTTTGCATCCCTCGATTAAAAGAGGTATCTTTTCCTCACTCATGCAGTTCATGTGTCGTTTAACTTATAAATATTCAGTTCCTCTCTGATTGTTACGTTTCGTATTAAGTCCAGTCTAGTGCATCCTTTGGTTATTCGTAAAAATCTCATTTCCGCTGTCTGGATTTTCCGTTTCTCCTTTTCTTTCATTCGATTCGATTCGCTGCCACACATGAGCATAGGGACCGCCATGGCCTTATCAAACTTTAGTTTTGTTTCTTTCTTTGTTCTGTAGAGTTTTTGTTATGGTCCCACATATGTTGAAATGTATTTATTTTCTATATCCCTTCAACATCGTAACCAACATCACAACCCAAATAATTAATGTTTCTCACTTGCTCCAGCCTCTTATTTCCAATACATATTTTGTCCTAACTGGGTATTTTCCATGATGTCCCATTACTTTTGTTTGTTTTTTAGGGGGGAGGGGGAATTTTTATGTTGTATTCACTCCCCAATTTATGTAATTTATAAATAGGCCTCTGTAAGTTCCCTTCACTATTTTGTACTACTAAAATATCATCTGCATATATCATTACGTCTAAATATGTATTTCTATTCAATTGTATTCCTGGATGCACCTCTTTTTTCCTATCTTTATAAGATCATCCAGATATATTTAGAGTAGGTGTCTTATTCCTTCGTTTGTTGTAGTTGCTTCCGATTTGGATGTCCCTAAATTTATAGTAACCTTTGTTTTTGCACATATAGTTTTAATTACTTCTATAATGTGTTGGGGTATCCTCGTTTGTCTATTATTTTCCATAAAACAGTCCTATTCATAAAATCGAATGCCTTTTTGAAGTCAATAAAGACACCACGAATTTATTCCCATTATTTCCTATCCCATCACATCCTTTCATCTGTTTCTGCTTCATATGGTTCAGAGCTCTACGAACAAGCATATGGTGTTGCGGAGGGGCGGTAGGATTTGCGTCATGTAAAGATTACTTTCTAGCGCTAGGCTGTTCCGCTGGGGCCCTTTTCTGGGAAATTGTTTAATTCCAGGACCGACAGGTTGAAGATGGCTAAGTCGTCTATGACCTATGAAATCTCCATATCAAAGCTTTTGGGTAAAATGATGCACTTCTAATACTTAGGTAAGTGCCAAAGAAGACAAGAATAAAGTAGAAATTGTGCTTAACTCAAAAATAAACACTGCCAGGAAAGGTAATAAATACAACCCTAAAAAATCTGATATGTTGCACTCACATGAATTTCTCTACTCTTGTACTAACCATTCTTACAATCTCTTATTCTTCTATCTTCTTCGTGTTAGTTGAGACAAACATTTGCAGTAATTATCGTATTGCTTATTTCCTTATAAGTGCAAGGGGGATGTGGGAATACAGTAGGCTTTGACCGATAGTCAAGTCTTTTAAAGCTTTCAAACTCTGTTCTCTTTCCACGATTAACACATAAGAAATGAATAATGTTCCATTTGACATAAGTATGTTTTCCAAAACTCACACAAATAACAAGGCATATCTCCGAAACGGTTCACTCCCCCAAAAAATTAATATAGAGATAAATTATGTATTTTAGCAAGATCTACATTTTTGTATAGTGAGATTTTGCCTTATCCCGTCCACTTCAACTGCCTCTATCTTGCTGTTTTGGCCCGCTAAAAGACTCCAGCCTCCTGCCCCGTGTGTCAATATACTTTCTACCATGACCCAAGAATTGTCTTTTCATTGTTATTGTCCTACTCCATACAACTCAACTGAACGTCTGTATTGCTCCTCTACCCTGCATCATTCTGTGATCTACATCCGCCTTACAGGTTCCAGACTCGTGAAGAACTGATCCCAACAGAAAATTTCATGTCAGCACCAGAGAACCTATTCCCGGGTTCGAATCCCAGGAGAGATCTGTATACTTAGTGAAGATTAAAAATGGGAAAGAAAGAAAAGAGCATTTTCACACATGAAAACAAGCATTATCATGTAGTCCGTGCATTATGTTACAGTATTTAAACGGTATCTGACAAACAGATTTGTTTAGGCTCAGGTCTTACACAGGAAGAATGATGGAGGGTAGGGATTTTAGGGGAAACGGTTTAACGGCAGCTCCAAAAGTTGAATTTCACCCTCCCTGCGCGTCATCTGGATTTTGTTCCTACCGACACACCCCTTCAGTTGCTCTGAATATGTCGTGCTCGTAACACGGTGGGTTGTAACGGAATGATGTCACTGTCTAAAAGTATTGTAAATATGTTTAGGAATCGAGGTATTCAAGCTTGTTCCTAGAAATAAATAGGGCATTTAGCGCTCGAATATTGATGGTTGCCTCTACATACATTTACGAGCAACTTTTTTTCTCGAATGAAGCAAATAAAAGGTAAAAATAGAACTATCATATTCCCATCTCTCGACGCGGTTCAAACTACCTATAACAGATATTACCTATATCGAATTTTGAGTTTAAGTTACTGTTTGTTGAAGATTATCGTCTCTTTTGTCTTGTGAATGCATAGTAGGCCTTTGTTATGCTCAATGTTGAGTCGTAACTTAGGATAACACAATTGACAGTGCAAAGGTGATTTACCCCTCTCTTTCCAAATACAGTATGTCATGCGGGAAGTATCAAATACTGGCTCCGATATAACTGGTTTAGCATGACCGATATTACACTAAATCGAAGTACTGCCAACCTTACAATAGATTTACTTGTATCACATTAGTCCGTAAAACCTACATTGCAAATCTTGTTTTGAAACAACACTTTGCAGACTGAATGTACCGTACTACATTTACTAATACGAATTGTATTGTAAAACCAACAATGAGGAGCTAAGAAATACTTATTTTAGGAACTAAACAATAGCATGTATGTACCTATATGAACACGTTAGGCACAATAGCATCTGCACAACCATTTAAGCCGAACGGTTCACCTACATACAAGATACCTCTGTATCGCCAACTTTTCTCTTTTTTTTTTTTTTTTTTCTTTCTTAACCTGATCACCCTCCCCTTATGTAGGACTTACACCAACGCCACCTAGAAACAAGTCCGCTACACTGCATCCGTGACGTCAGCTGTAGGAGTCATACTGTCATACTCCAAGACGAAATGGTAGCGTTGTGTTATATTGTAAAACCATATTGAAAGTTTATTATTTAATTTGAACTGAAATAAAATCATAATTATCCGTACCTGTACCTATTTAAGGAAACTTTCGAGAAACAAGGAAAGTGTTGGGTATTCAATGAATAATGAGGTAGCATTTATATATTCATTACTTTCTCTACTGGTAAGTAGGGGAAGTATTGTATTCCACCCAAAAATTCGATGTCGAGATTTCACCGGAAATATATATTTTGAGGCCCCCTGAATTAAAAAAAAAAAAAAAAAAAAAAAAAACCATTTTTAGAAAAAGGTCCGTGTGTGTGTCTGTGTGTGTGTGCCTGAGGACAGCATAACTCAAAAACGAAAAGTCAGTTAAAAACCAAAGCTGGTATTTAAGTTTAATGTCTTTCAAGGATGCGACACGAAGATTTTGAAGAAAATAGCCCCACCCTAAACTACCCTTTACATGGAAAATTTTTCGAAAATTTTGATTTTCTTGAAAATGGCTCTAACGATTTTGATTAAAATGTCATATGTTTGAGATATTTTTATGACAAATGAAATGTATATCTTGAATTTTCTGGCTATAGCCCCTGTAGTCGTATTTACTCTGGACGACTTTTGTATAACTGGTAAACCGTTAGAGATAGACCAAATCATACTATACAAAAAATGTAGATCTTGCTAAAATACACAATTTATGTCTCAATAAATTTTCTTGTAGAATGAACCATTTTGGAGATATTCCTTGTTATATGTGTGAGTTTCGGTAAACTTAAAAATTTCGTGAAATGGAACATCGTTGTTCATTTTTTATATGTTAAGAGTGCAAAGAGAACAGAATCTTAAAGCTTTAAAACATTTCGACTATCGCACAAAGCGTACCCTATTCTAATATTCGCCTTGCACCTACAAGGAAATAAGCAGTAAGATAATTTGTACAAATGTTTATCTCAACTAACACGAAGATATAGGAATAAGAGTTTATAAGAATGATTAGTACAAGAGTAGAGAAAGTCATGTGAGTGCAATACATCAGATTTTTTTGCTTAAAATGCAAATTAGATAATAATATTACTACTACTACTACTACTACTACTACTACTACTACTACTACTACTACTACTACTACTACTACTACTACTACTTCTACTACTACTACTACTACTACTACTACTACTACTACTACTACTACTACTACTACTACTACTACTACTACTAATAATAATAATAATAATAATAATAATAATAATAATAATAATAATAATAATAATAATAATAATAATAATAATAATAATAATAATAATAACATAAAAAAATACTTCCATCAAATCGAAGTTCCAGTCCCTTCATGTTCTTTTTCTCTTGACTGTTGTTACATTATTTGTAAATACAAATAATTTACACTGCCATTAATCCTCTTTGTATAATTATATATCCATTTTTTGTGAGTTTATATTAATGATGTACCCTGAGCTTGCTTTCCGCCTCAAATATTTGTCTAATGGAAACATGGTAATTACCACCACTCATCTGACGATACTCTCCAAACCTACTTTCCAGGTCATCACACGACATGAACTGCTGGCAGGCTGAGGTTCAGTCCGACGGATTTTGCTGCGTACCTACCCCCAATAGGGTTTAACCGCAGATGGGAAATATTTGGAAGGGTATATAAGGGTGGTGTTTTAATAATTTTAGGTTACTTTGGTTTAGAAGGTAGCTGTTGTGCCTCTTGACAAATGACTCACGGGATACAGTAAGGTCTGCCTTCTGATGGAAGAAAAAGTTTTAATATGGAGCATTTTGAAGGTTTTTAAGTTTTTAATTTAGAATTTTGATAGGGGAGTAATTTTGACAGCCAGCAACTCTTTGTTGGGACTACAAATGGAGCTCAGCTTTAGCTGCTGATGAAGTGTTTACTTGGTTATGGGACATGCCCGCAAGCCATGCGGGGAACCCTGTGCGACCTAAAGAGGCGTGTTCTAGGGTCATAGTCCCCAAGGGACCTAACCAGGGCGACTAATTTCATCCTCCACGTATGGAAGAGATGAGGCTTCGTGAAGTAGTCTCACGGGGAAAGGTATGGGAACAGAAAATATGGACCGGAGTCCTCTATTCTGTGCCCTTTGGAGCCACAGGAGCCAACTGCCTGCTGCCATGCCCCACACTTCACAGGCGTAAAGCATGAGGGGAGATTACAAGAGCCCAGAAGAGGTGTAACTTCAGGCGGACTGGCATCTCGGACCTCAGCATAGGACGCAGTGAGGCAATAGCCCCCTGCGTCCTCGCCGACATATCTCTGATGTGCTCGCGGAAAGTTAGACCTCTATCCAGTTTAACTCCTAGATGATGGAGTTTCTCCACTCGATCCTTTGACCTCGAAATTGGAAGGTGAGGCAGTCCGCGGGGGTGTGGCGCCTCGTTAAGAGGGTGGCGTGACTCTTGTCCGGGTTAACAGACATTCGCCATCGCCGGCACCACTCTTGGACGAGGCGGAGATGTCGCTTTGTGGGGTTGAAGGCTCTGAGAATGTGCTTGTTGGTGCAGAACAGCAACGCGTCATCAGCATATTGAGCTATACTGACCTGAAATTGTGATGGAAAGTCTGCCATATAGACGCTGAATAGCGTGGGGGACAGCACAGAGCCTTCGGGGACTCCGCCTCTTATTGGACTTAGTGTAGATGTTCTCCCCGCGACTGTGACTTTGAATGTACGGTGTCTGAGGAAGCTGTGTAGGATGTTGATCATTTGTGTGGGTAGTCCCAGTTGGATGAGTTTGGCTAGGAGCCCTGCGTGTCAGGTCGTTGAGAAGGCCTTCTCCACGTCCAGAAATACCGCAGCAGTGAATGCGCGTTCCTAGAAACCCAGGGCAGCAGCCTCCACTACCCGCAGCAACTGCTGAGGCGTAGAGTGCCCAGAACGAAACCCGAACTGTTGTTCAGGGATGGCTTGAATGTCTCCCAACAATGGGGACAAGCGGTTTAAGATCATCCTCTTCAGTACTTTCGAGAGGGTAGACAGGAGGCTAATGGTTCGGTAGTTGGAGAGGTGTACTGGGCCTTTCCCGGATTTCAAGATGCAGATCACCCGAGCTTCTCTCCACTCTCGTGGAAAGTGACCCAGGGTGAGACACATGTTGCAACACCTAGTCAGAAAGAACACGGCGTTGAAGGGAAGGTGGCGAAGCATGAGGGGGTCAGCCCATCAGGTCCCGCCGCCTTTTTGGGTTTGAGGCGCTTGAGTGCGCCATAGAGTTCACTTGGGCGTATAACCGGGAGTCGTTCCGCATCGCCCGGGGGGCATAGAAAGTATCGACGAACATTCCGACTCGGAGCTGTCGGCGCAAACCGTAGCAGGGGGGTGAGGTGCCTCTGGTAGAGTCTCCATGGCGCCCAGGAGCGGCGGATGCGGAAGGACCTGAGGCTTGGACTGTTAGGTTATGGACAGTTCGTGTCACAATCAGTGTGAAGGAAGAGGCTGCCGCCTCAAGGGTTGGGATCTGTGATTTTGGGGTTGGGTGGGATGGAGGTACGGAGACAATTGCGAACGCCTTCCCAGTCCGTTTCTCGAGTTTGAATCGAGCTGTCATGACTGGCAATCCGGGTGTTGATTTCTGTCAACACTGGATTGTGGTCTGATGGAACAGCGTTGATTGATGTGAGGGTGAGATGAAATGGAAAATGCTTTATGATCGCAAATTCGATGACAGAAGGTAGTCCTCGGTCATGCGGATGATGTGTGGGTTGCACAGATAACACAGATCAATGGTCACAGTTGACTTTTAGTGAATTCCAATATCTCAAGTTTCCTATACTCGATTTAGGTGCAATGTAGATATAGTAGAGTGGAGTAATTAGGACTGAGTCGTATAAAAGCATGCCAGATGGTTCATTCTATCCCTCAGGTCCTAGACTAGCCACTTCAAGGAATACCCAAATAAGTTTTTTCTGGTCCAGGTGTCACAATTAAACACCACACGCATTTTATGTTTAACGTCTATGTTGGGACTTCTCACAGTCGGTCCTGCCGCGCATCGCGACTGCCGAAACTGACGGCTAGGGATGTCGTCCTTCATGGTAACATACTAGCTTCTGGTCCCCGAAGTCGCGTGTTCAAACCCAGCGGAAGGATGTCGTCCTTCATGGTAACATGCTAGCTTCTGGTCCCGAAGTCGCGTGTTCTAACCCAGCGGTGGATTTTTTCCTGCGTAAAGTTACTTAGCATGGCTTCCTTTGAAAGGGAAATAAAGCTGGTGGTCGCATATCGTAAAAGAACCTTAGCCACATTAAAGAGCCCCTGAGCAAAGGCTAGCAGTCTCTCACGCCCCTTATAAAATGGGATACTGAGAACTATAGTAGGTAGTTAAATGAAGTCCATGAATAAAAACTAAAATTCAATTTTTACTTAGTGACAATTTGAATTTCTTCTTGTTGCGAACTACTGCAAACACTTGCAACAACGTTTCCCCGAAAAGTTCTAATTTCAATATTTTCGGTTATGCTGCACAATAAAATTGCCTGTTCTTGTTTCTAGTCTTGATTCAGGACGTTAAAATGGAGAAGCTTGTTCCACGTTCCCTCTTTGTTCATGACCACTCGGAAGAAATGGTTTGTATTGACCTCCGTTCTCCCCTAACGCCGAGAAATCAAAGACAAATAGGCAGGCCTTTCTTGGTATTGCTGCCTTAGAGAACAGGATGTCAATCAATTTTCTGCCCAAGGGAAGGACCTTAATTGCGAATCCAACCCCCCACTTCCTTTCATCCTTCATTTTCGCCATCCCCTTTGTCTCAGCATATGAGGCATTTCTCCTAACACAGAAAACTTTTTCTGTTGCCATTCATCATTTCTTCCAGTGAATTTTCATTGTTTAATGATAAGGAATTTATTTTTGCCAAACGAAGCTATTCTTTACCATCTCACATTATATTTGGACATCCTGAATAATGGGCGTGTACCAGCAGGATTTGTCAAAGAACAAACTCGGAATAACGGTAGAATTTAAACAACATGCGACTTTTGACATCTTGAAGGGTGTGTTTCGTTACACACCCGCTATTACTAATTCTACGTATTATACCGCTTCTTTGTTATAAACCATAAATGCGAACGTTTCTTTGTTGTATGTGATAGGATCTATAGTAAAAATAATCACATAAATACGTATGGCCTGGAAAGAATGGCAAAATTGCACTTCTTTAAAGTGGCTTATAGTTTGAAACTTTTCCTAAATTTTGCAGCAACTATAGTCATATTACATAGCACGTGGTTTACTAGCGTTCATTTGTATTCCCTTTGGTTTTGTAATTTACTATGCGTTGTTGAACGGTCGTTTGCTCAGAGAAAATGGCATTGTATAGCAATTATTAAGTAGCCTGTAGGTTCAAAAGTAAAGTGTATTACCATGGAAAAGGCAAATATTTCAGCAATTGTAATATTACTTTGCAGTGTCTCAAATACTACACAAATGACGGAAGACATGCAGGACGTACAGTACACAAAGGGTTATACTGGGGTCGCTGTTTAAGTTTCCACTTCGGCGTCTTTGATTCTAGTGTTAGGGTAATTTCACATTATTATGACACTACTACCGAACTTATAGCAGCGTTGTTCGTATGTTTCTTACAAAAGGAAATGGAGTAAACTTCCACCAAGGAGAAGGGCAGAATTGCCTCTTTATGTAAAAACTGGAAAGCCATTGAGTGCCCTGGCTATATGTGGTTAAAAATAACAAAAGGCCCATCATAACCAAAGCAGAGCACTAAAAATGGAATTAATAGGACAAGTGACGTACGTCAACCGGCCGTATGTTGTCGAAAAGTAACGGGAAACAAGGAAAAACATTCAGAGAAGTGCATAGATGAGTATCACCAGTTGGTCTTTTCCCTTTTCTGCTGGCAAAGTATGTGACTTGTTTCTTGAAATAACTCTGTAATCATCAGGGCTCTGATTTTTGTACCTAAAAACTCTTGAAATATGCATAATTAGGCTGTAAAATTAGCAAAATATAACCTAAAACCTAAAACAGACGAAAGCTGCATTTACTTTTAACAGTTACTGATGAAATAACCCATACGGACCTCTCTTAACCTACATTTTAGCACAGTTGCACTGGATAACGACGTGCACTTTCAGATGGTCAAACATGAAGGACCTTCAGTTGTTAGTAAGTAGATCCCTACACTTGGAGAAACTTCTCTCTATGTCACATGATGTGCGAGTGGTGGCCAACTTGAAGTGAGGAAAACGATTAACAGAAAGGTCTGGTTCATTTTCAAGGACTTCAGCTTCTTTGGCACAAAGAATGTTGCCAATTTCACACAATATTGTACAAGGAGGATTTCTTTCAAGCACACGACGGGTTCTCGATAACTCACTTGCAGTTTTCTTCAGAGTGCTTAAAGCACCACACAATTTCATGTCCGCGGTTTCAGGACGAGTAGTTTGCAGCATCAAGCTAAGTTCCCCTACTGTTACAATGGGCTGGTGGGAAGATTTTGAAATGATATTTACAAAAATATATGAAGTGTACTTCATAAAATATGACTAAAAGCGTTCTCTTATTCGTTTATTGGACCAAAATATGACCTAGCACTAGAACATGGTCAAATATGCATTTATATGGCCAATAAAAGCTCATTCGTTGTGTTCACAAATGTTGGAAACATACTTAAATTACCTTGGGCATGGAAAAAGAAGCCAGGATAAAAACATGACATGTCATAAAAATCCGAGCCCTTGTCGTCACCATGGACGTGAGCAATTTAATTATTTTGCAGTAACCTAGATTGTTTTATTTTCAAAAGAAACGTTGACATCCACCGCTAGCTTTTAATGCACTGTAACTAATTTGAACTAAATCAGTTTTTATTACAGAAGTTGGTTGTTTTCAACATATTTCGCACACTCACATTTAGATGAATGCTGCATAAATTAGGAGTGACAGAGCGTCCACATGGTGTTCCATTGTTTAAATACAAAACCTTAGAAAATATAAAACTATTTCAGTCGTAAACTTCTTCATGAGCCGAACAAGTTACAGTTAAGTTTATGGTCCCACTCCAACCGAATTGGTTAGATCCCTAGGAGATGTTTCCTATTCGGCGCGCTGACAGATGCTGTAATACAAGGTGGCAATGTGGCTCTCCCACTTCTCCGCTTGGTGTGAACAGTCAGAAATTGCAAGTTGTTTAAATGACACTGTACTAACCGGCATCTGAAAACCATTGAGGTAGAAATGCTTGCTGTCAAGTCATGCACGTAATAAACGACACGCATTGTGTTTGTCCTCCAATGTCTCTCCTTTATAGTATTTAAATAAAAGCGTTGGTAGGTAGAGAAAAAATTATATTCCACCAAAATTTCGATATCGATATCGCTTTGACACCCGTGGCCCAGAAGTACTTTTAGAAAATGCCTGTGAACAGCATAATTCAAAAATGATATCTCGGACAAAAACAAAAGTTTACATATAAGATCTGCAAATTCCAAAACAATGCAAAAAATGACTCCAAAAATTATAATTCAAATACCACATGTTTAAGATATTTGCGCTACTGAGAAAATGTTCTAAGAATAACTTGTGACCTCTTCGTCATTCTGTACGAACATTGTATAATTTAAATAACTGATAGATGAAAACAATGCACAAAACACGTAGAACTCCTTAAAACACTCACGTTGAGCTAAGTACTTTTTGTGGCAATAACTATTCTAGAAGATATTCGTTACTGGTGTGAATTTTCAGATAGGTATTCTGTATATTTCTGAAGTGTCAATAGGAATAGGAAAGATACGGAGGGGGTTCGGCAACGAAGCTCTGTTTATTGTACCTATGCTCCCTAAGGGGGCACTCCGGGAAGAAGGATCTCGTGAAAGGAGATAACGGCGGCCACATGCAGACTAGTGGTACTGACAGTGGCAGATATTCCTAAGGTTTAGCAAGTTTGACGACTCCCTGAAGTCTTCCGCAGAGAAACCGCGACGGGGTACAAGATGTCCATTTTCTTTTTCTTCTTTTTCTTCTTCTTTTTTTTTTTTTTTTTTTTTTTTTTTTTTTTTTATTGCTTATAGATGTAATACAAAGCACATAGATTTCAAAATTCAGCATATAGAGATTCGCTTATTAAAATTTGATTAACACTTCAGCTCACTGTATTCTTCTATCTACATCGATATGTGTAATGAAATGATTTCTGCAAAAGTTGGTCTCAATTAATTTGAAGTAGATTGAATAATTTGGTTTTGTAGGAATAGTTTGAGTGGCTGGGGAAAAAGATTTGAATGTGATGAATGTATTTTTTGCGTAATCTTTTGACGCCGTCTCCGATCTCGTTCTCCAGCAATGTGCTACCAGCTGCTCCAGTGACGAACTATGAATTCTTTATCTCAGTGTATGTGAGGGCGGCTGTGAGGATAAACATCAGTTGCACTGATAAATTTAATGAAGGCTAATAATCCAGTTGAAGTGAGTTGCCGACTGTTAAGATTTGAGAATTAATGTTTCTGAATCTTTTAACTCGAAATGGTAACTAATGAATCGGCTAACTTCTGAAGTATGCAGACATGATTTCAAAATAAGTGTTTCCATAATAATAAGACGAAGTGTATGTTGCAGAAATATTTCACAGAATCTACATCTCTCAGGTGCATTACTGAATTCCGGGTACCTTGAGCTAATTGAATTCACTAGAACGCTCTCCCCCGGAGTCGAAGCAATGACTGTGTAACTAAAGGCTGGTATGCCAACCACTACTCCATATAGGACGTCGTGTAGAAATTAACAAGTTTGCACGGGTAGGTATACATTCTTAGGTTATATACCGTACCATTCGGCTCGGCCCGATTGTCTAATTTTGCTTTAAACTTTAAATTATTTTGCAATTATTGATTATTATTGTTATTATTACTGTTACTAGCAGTCTGCGAAGTGCTGCTGCTTGCGATGCTAAAGGACCTGGGTTCTATTTCCGACACCAATATAGTTTTCTTCCCCAAATGAGAAGCTTTACAGAAATTGTGCGCACACAGGTCCTGGAATCCGCATGGAGTAAGCAGATGTTGACGGCTTAAGCTCTTATTTACCACATTCACTCTGGGTGTAGATGAAATTGAGTTTGCAGCTGTCATCATCCAGAAGGGGTAGATGATTCCTCACACACTGTGGTGCATTATTCAGTCAACATATGCCCCAAAATCACAGCGAATAATGCTAAATATCTTGGTGAAAGCAAAACACAGCAAAAACAGACCAACTATTCCATTTTCTGCGCACAAATAAATACTTCAAGGGAAAAGCTTTCACATCAGACCATGGTCTTCTTTGATTAGAGCGATAAGCACTTCCAACAATAGACATTTCTGGACAGGTTTTCAGCTTCTTTTAGATTCACTGCATGCTATTGTCTGTTATCCTCAACGTGGATAAAGTACCATCGTGGACCAAAAAATGTGAACAATTAATTTCTTTCATATTTAATTTCAAGTCCAAGACCTACAAACATTTTTATAATTGAGCCCGAATACGGCCCGCAGGCCTAGGCTCGAGGGCTTGCCCCGAGACCCTGCAGAGCTCTAGTAGAGATGCCCTTGAAACACTAAAGACTTCTCAAGGAAAACTCAGAAAGTAGAATTACAAATGAAGACACCTTCGTATTAAAATTATACTGTGGGACTTCATCAAACAAAACTTATGCAACTGACTGATGGTAAACAAAAACAAAAGAGAAGAGAGTTGGTCTGCTTGGAAACAGAACGATGTCCTTATACTGACCTCTTGGGATGAGGTTGAATTATGTATACATGTGGATGTGAGTGTGTATGAGATGGCCCGGTCATTTTCTATCCTACCCTTCATCCTTTCATCATCTCCAAGTGAATACACCGCCTATCTCTACTTAATCCTGGAGAAATCTCAAGTCCACACGTGATGCTTTTATTTCAGAAACAGCTCTTCCCCCTCCAGTTGGTGTTTCCATAAAGAAGAAATACATATATTGTATTACATTCACCTGACTATCTCTACCCACTCTTATTCTTTTACCTTCATGATAATCGAGTTAAACGTTTGCAAAAAGTATTTCACCGCATGCTTCGTTGCAGGCCCAGGGTACTAAAGGTATAGGTAAAACTTTAAAAGGGGATTGCTCTATGTTGACTTTGAATTTAGAACAAACAAATTGCGACCTAACAGTTCCAAAAAGTATAAATTATATGAAAATTCAAAACTATAATGCTACCTCTAAAATGAAGAATACCACACACAAAAATTAAAAAAATCACAAGCCACAAACTACCTTTTACATGCAAAACATTCAATTTTGTCAAAAATCGATCTAATGATTTTGATTAAAATATAATATGTTTTAAGATATTTGCATATTTAAGAAACTATGTATCTTGAATTTTCTGCGAGAGGCTTTTCTTTGGTAGTGTTTAACTCCCATTCTTGCTACTTATGGCACCACAGGCAGTGGAACTGATGATATGTGAAATGAAGGAAAGGTCCTAAGCTCAAAATGTAGGATACCTCCCTGGCTTTTATTAGTTATGAGGAAAATCTGGGGGGGGGGGGGCGCTTGAATAGCTTATAAATGCATCCTTATTCTGAAGGCATTTTGTATAATAGTATGTATGACTGGTAAACGTGAGAGATAGAGCGGCTTATTACAAACAGAAAGTAGAAACAAACCAACAAAGAGGGAAGAGAGAGAGAGAGAGAGAGAGAGAGAGAGACAGACAGAAAGAAAGAAAGAAAGAAAGAAAAGAGAGAGAAATGTGAAATAAGGAGGGACAGGAAGAAAGAATAAAGGAAAGTAGGAAATAAAGAAGGACGGAAAGCAGGAAGGAAAGAAGTAAACAAAGAAGGAAAGGGAGGATGAGGAAAAAAAGATAGAGACAAAGAAAGAAAACAAAAGTAGCTCTGTTTATACCATAAAATTTATTTCAAATGTTTTGGTGACATCGTCCATTTCCGAACCATTCGTTGTTAGTGGTTTGGATGTTTCAACAATTTTGTAATATTTGGAGGTGCTGTCACCATACCATTTTTTCTCGCGATGACACGGAAAGAGTATCGAATTTCAAAGCTTCCATACAGGGATCTGTTTTTAAACATTTCACTATCGCTTCAGCCTCCTTTGTACCTACATGGAATTGTGGAGTTAACTATTTCTGCAAAATTGTTTCTCCATTGTCATTAAATAGATACAAGAGTAGTCTTTTGCAAGAATAATTTGTAGAAATTATACAAAAATAAATGATAGTGGCGAAAGAAAGTCGAATGTAGCACGTTAGATTACATTTTTGGGTGTATTTTCTAAAACGCCCAATACAAAATGTTGCAGAGGCACCTAACATGAGACACTATGTGTACAGTTCCAATCTGGGCATGCACGGTCTAAGCAAGTGATAATCACAACTGCGATAAAGACATTTCTGCAAACAGGGTTACATTACAAACCAGAAATGAACTTTCTCGAGTGCCGAATTAGAAGCCAGAGAAACTGAAAACTGGTTTGGAAACATTGGACTACCGAATTCCTAACCAAATTCTGAGTGTGATTCCAGAGAAAAAAGTCAAGGACAGAGTGGGAGAAGTGACTGAAGTTGAAACAGGTTTTACACCAAATCCAAGAAATAAAGAGCAGAGGTACCTTGATAGAGGTCAGTGCTATTGCCCATAGCTTAGATCAAGCTGTATCAACTCGTGATACCGTTCCAAGCAGCTTCTGTCTCTATTCCATCTCTGGCACAGCTCAGCAACGCAGGTGCTAAAATCTGGGCTCTGTGACGTAATATTACTTTATCGGCATTTGTTGAAAACTTTCCAATAGCAGTGCAGTTGCTCGGTAATGTATGACCCATGAATATATTATTGAAGAATAATAATGGTTAGTACAAGAGTAGAGAAAGTCATGTGAGTGCAACACATCAGAATTTTGGATAAAGAATGCTTTTCTGCAAGATGTTGCAACTTCTTTAATTCTTCTTCTCCCTGTGCTATGTATTCACCATATGTTTCTGCGTCTACTTTGTTATATTCTCTTTCAACAGATTATTTTCTCACAATTATTGTACCACAGATGAATGATTCATTTGCTTCTATCGTCACGACTTTGAAAAAAAAGAAAGAAAGTTCCCACGCAGATCTAAATGTACAAAACAAAATAATGATCACATGATAATTCGTATATGATAATTTATGGCCTCTAGTTCCTCCAGTAATTCTCAAATACTTCACACCATTAGGTGGAATATCCAAAGAGCTGACTGACAGAAGTACAGTTGGACGAGTCCAAATGTTTAACAAAAGGGCCATATCCCAATAGTTGTGGAATATAATGAATATAAAAAGTTTGGTATGTGCTGCAACTTTGGAGTTTATATATGTTGAATTCCAGATTGTTGTGATTCTTCAGCACTTCTATTTCCTTCTCCTACACCCTCACCAATAACCAGATATTGGGTAGCATGTGTTGGGGATTTTATCGACATCTATGTCTAGGTCCGCCGTCTTCTGTCACCTCTTGCAGGTTCCTCACCACGGACGGACGGACGGTCATGGTTGTAACGTCATCGATGAAAAGATCTTGCAATCATCTCAGTTCCAACGCTGGATTTGACGAGGACCAGTATTGGTTGAACAGCAAACAAAGGAACTACCTTTTTTTTTTCAAGTGGAGGAAAAATCCATTTACGGAGCCCCATGTGCTGGGATGGCACAGAGGGGGACTGTAGGCCTCACCCGAAGGTACTACCCACTAAAAAACCTCCACCGGATAGAATTCAGGGAGGAAAGGAGTGGCAGTACCGCTATTGCACCTGCGGATTAAGGGACCGGGTTTGTTGGCTGGCCACAAGGGCCAAAGCCAGGAGAGAAGTTGCCAGGACGTAAACATGGCCGAGGCCCTGATTACGCCCTTGGGTACTCAGGTGTGATAGTTAAAGAGGTATTAAGGTGAAGGAAATTGAGGGAATTTGTTGCGATGTTAATACCGCCGACGTCCACTGTGTTGCGTCGGAGGTGGTGCATTGACCCCATAAGGCGCGGCGTCTGTTGGATATCGCTCCTCTAGCATCGTCTGTAGAGCAGAGACCTCTTCCTTAATGAGCCTTCGGAGCGATAGAAGAATTTCGTTGATTTTTGACTCCAGGGTCCTCTGTCAATTCCCTTCACCTCTATAGAATTCTCTGTTGGTAGTGCTGATTGCTATTATGCCCTCTGCTCTGACGAGAAACAGAAAAGCAAGTTCTGTTGATACACACAAACAGCGGTATAGTGATATTTATATAGTAGAATATAATGCAATTTATTTACAGTAATAAACATATGACATCGTGTAATAAATAAATGTTTGATAAAAAATATATGTTCACAGAATCGTTAAGAGTACGTACCCGTCTATCCTTTATTTTCATTTATGAAAGTTGGCAACTCTAGCTTACCCCTCCCCCTCCCAGCCTCCACTACTACTACCCTATTTCAAATATAGAGCAAGTAGTGCTGATGTGATGTATCATGTCTAAGAGGACTTCCATATATAGGTTGTGCATACCGCGCCCACAACACTAGAGGGAAACATCATGATGGATGCGAACTTGTGATGATTTGGCAATACTTGGTGTTTTAGTCGTTTTTTCACTGCGTTTGCAGTTCTTGGAAGGATAAACCCATGTTTTGATGCGAGTTTTCCTTGTTTGTATCCGCCTGTGTGTTGTGCGATTAGCTCGACTATTTGCAGTGTTGCATAACTACAAGATTATCGTCTGCGTAATTTTTCAGAGGTTCCCGCTCTCGTCATAAACTGCTTATGGACGTGCGTGCATTCGTTGAGAAACTGCTTTACTTTCTATTGAAGTAAACAGGGAATCGCGTCCCGTCACCGTTTCTCTCGGTGACTCTTCGGAATCTCCAGATAGGTACCAACAGGTGCAGCCTGGGGGCTTCAGAGCGCAGGGGCCCATCCTTATGTCTCTCTACCAGGGATATTAAAGAATATCAACTGTGGAGAATCTTAGAATTAAGCCGTAGTCAGAATAAGTGAGGCGGACTACAAAATACAGCAACAGAAACCAAAGCAAATAACTGATTTAGGATAATAAATTACCTACAGTGTTAAATAATCACGTAACTTGTGATGAGACCGCCTCCGTAACGCAGTTGGTAGCGCGCTTGCCTCTGGCGCGGGGGACCCGAGTTAGATACCCGGTACCAGCATGGGGATTTTATCCCCTCTGGGAGGTCTGGCACGGGGTGCACTCAGCCTCGTTAGGTCCCGGGGGACCAATTGAGGAGCTACTTGATGGAGAAGTAGCGGCCCCAGGTCTAGAAGACCGCATAACTGGCCGGGAGGGCTCGGGGCGCTGACCACGTCCCACCCTCCAGTACTGCACCTCACCAATGACGCCTGTAGTGGGCAGAGGTGGCGGACGCAGCGGCTGGGCGGTAGGCCTTGGCCCATCGTGGGCTGTCGCGCCGGGGTTTAGTTTAACTTGTGATGATGTAAATTACAACGATACAAAAATATATTAATAATATATATTTTCTCTGTCTTTTACGTACTAGTAGGCAGAGAAGGTATTATATTCGATACAAAAACTAGATATCGAGATTTCAGTGGAAATGCACGTGTTGAGGTCCTCTGAAGCGGTAGAGATGGGCCGATCCTAACTACACACTTAACAGCACGAAGAAGTTAAGAAAAGAAGGAAGGATGAAGAAGGAAGGAGGTGTGAATGAGTGAGTGAGTAGGGTTTAAGGGACCGTCGACAGCTAGGTCATTAGTGCCCAGGAAGGAGGAAGAAGGGGCTTGAAGGAGGAAGAAGGAATAAGAGGAAGAAGGAAAAGAAGACGTCCTCTGAATCCGGAAAAAGCATTTTTAGGAAAAAGCTTTCTCACGCGCGTGCGTGTGTATATATGTGTGTGCGCGTGTGTGGCATTCAAGTTCAGCGTTACAACACGAGGATTTTCAAGAAAATAACCTCCCCAAAAATCTACCCTATTCTCAAAACTGACTTTAATATTTTTTAACATGTTTTAAGATATTTTCGGACAAATTAAATGTATCTCTGGAATTTTCTGGGAATAGCTTCTGAAGATCCGTTCATTTTGAACAATTTGTGCGCAAGTTGTAAGTCGTAAGAAATAAACTAACATCTTACTATATCTTCTGTACTTTTTAAATTTTATTTATTGATTATTGGGGAACTAACCATGGCCCTTCGTATTAGTTCGAATTTTCAGACTTATCTGTACTTTTTTTTTTCAAAGTCGTTATTTTAGGAACTCTTAATTCTTGTTTTCTCTTGGCCATACAAACAAAATGGCATTTCAATACCATCACATAGCGATCAGCTCTTAAAATATTTGACTGTCACTTAAAGCCTGTCGTATTCCCATTGCACCTACTAGGAAATGAATAAGGTTCTATAGGGTAGCTTGTTGAATAACAGGTAGAGAAAGTCATGTGGCTGCAACACTTAAGATTCTTAACATAATTCCAATTTTAAAAGATGAATGTAAACTGACTTTAAAATTATAGAGACATATGCATACTAAACATGATAAAAAAGTTAAAAAATATTCCCATGGACAGTGACAGGAGTGGTGTAAGCGAATAATGTATTCATATCTGAGAAAAGTACAATTGGAAAATTCAACAAATAAGAAAAAATATCTCGGAAATGGTTCACTCAAAAGAAAAAAAGAAATATTTTACATATATTGTGTGTTTTAACCAGATACACATTTTTATTTAGTAAGCTTTTATCTGTCTCTTACTGTTCACCATTATACAAAATTCATCCAAAATGAAGAGGTCTTCTGAGGTCATTCCCAGAAAATTAAAGGTGCGACCTATAAACAACCAGGGAATTGCCTGTTTGTGTCCATCACTGGATACTGACTGTCCCTCTGATTGAACGAGTGGAGTGGGGTATAGCCACTCATTACTAAGGTTCTCCAAGTAGAGAAGGTTAAACGTCCCTGGCGCAGAACATCTATATGGCAAAAACCACCTGCGCCAGCTTCGCCCTTTACTTTCCGTGTCCGTCACAGCACTTACCCACTTCTCCCAATTTGGAACTTCTATACCTCTTATCACCTTCATTAAAAGGATCCCAGAGATAAATATATTGAACTATGACTCAATGACAACTTGCGGAGTGGGACTTGATACATCGACCGAAAGGTGATCTTTAGTGCCTATGTCCTTGCCAGGGCTCCCCCAGGTGGAAGGATGAGGCGAATGAATCCTAAGAGCGACCGGAATGTTGTCACGACAAAGCAAGTGACAGGGCCCTAGTTAGAAGCATACGGTGGAGGCTCTGGCTTATCTCTCCCCGCCCCTACTGGCTTGTACCAGCTTAGGGGGTGAGCTGAAACCAATGGCTCGCCTTCCAAACCGGAAGCGCATTTGTTCCTCCTGCCGACGCTTCCAGCCCTCAAAGAAACCTAACGGAATGAAGGGTGAAATGAAATGATTAATGTAACGAAATGGAGGGACAGGGAATTCGGAGGACGTAGAAATCCTTCCCAGTATTCGCCTGGCGACCTGGGAAACCTCCGAAAACAACGCATGGGTCTGGAAGGTTGCCAACGGGGATCGAATTCGCGACCTTCCGAATTCAAGTCACAGACATTAGCGCCTGAGACATTCCGCTCGGTAAGATATTGAACTAAATTCTAAGCAATAATAATAATAATAATAATAATAATAATAATAATAATAATAATAATAATAATAATAATAATAATAATAATAATAATAATAATAATAATAATAATAATAATAATAATAATAATAATAATAATAGTAATAATAATAGTAATAATAATAGTAATAATAATAATAGTAATAATAATAGTAATAATAATAGTAATAATAATAGTAATAATAATAGTAATAATAGTAATAATAATAGTAATAATAGTAATAATAATAGTAATAATAGTAATAATAGTAATAATAATAGTAATAATAATAATAATAATAATAAGAAGAAGAAGAAGAAGAAGAAGAAGAAGAAGAAGAAGAAGAAGAAGAAGAAGAAGAAGAAGAAGAAGAAGAAGAAGAAGAAGAAGAAGAAGAAGAAGAAGAAGAAGAAGAAGAAGAAGAATTACAACAACAGTTACATTACCAGATTGGGACATGAACTTTTACAAAATAGTGGAAAAGGTTTAAACAGCAGCACGGAGATTTCTTAATTTTTAGATTTTATTTTATAAAGCTGTCTGGTAGCCGCTCTTTGTGCATAGCCGTATTGGCTACACTCCAGTGCCCTTGCTGTATTTTGGAAAAGTTTGTAAAACAAGGAGGATTTTGCGAAATATTGGCGTAACTTTGTGTATCCATTTTTGCCCCCGCTTGCACATTTTGACTCTATTAAGAGCATTAGAAATGCTTACGAGTTTTTCTTTAAATAGTATACCCCACATAAGTGTGGGCGTCACGAAGGGGGAGCCAAGAGCGGCCGTAGCCCCCTTTGGAGAAAAAAATTAATGTAATTACTTTTACTGGTACAAAAGACAAACTCGATTATTTTACGTTCCCTTTGTATGCAACCTTTAACATCGCCGGAACATTTGCTCAAGAACAATGGTGTTAACTCGCTTAGTGGTGGTTTTGTACTTTGACTTTCTTTTACTTTGGTTTTTATTTAATTTATTAAATTCACGCACGTAGTCACACTCCCATTCATAGTTCTAGGTTCTATGAAGGATAGGGATTAATCCTAGTGGAAGAAAAATCTCACGCTTCCAGACGAGAATCGAACCCGGGACTCCTTGCAGGTTCTCTACCGATTGAGCTACGTGGCCAGCCCTATTCGATGGTTTCATACCGCCTATGTTACAAATAATCTTGCCATTCCCAAGAAACGTATTATTTTCAATTAGTAGCTTCATATTTTGACTAATTATTGCCCTCGACCATACTTTCATACCGACGGTTATAAATTTGTATTTTATTATCGTCAACAATGGTTCCACGCCGCAACGTTAATTATAAGAGTTTTATTTTTGTACAATTTTTACTTTCTCTACTGATAAGTAGGGGAAGTATTGTATTCCACCCAAAAGTTGGATGTCGAGATTTCACCGGAAAGATATGTTTTGGAACCCCCTGAATCCAAAAAAAAGCATTTTTAGAAAAAGGTCCGTGTGTGTGTGTGTCTGTGTGCCAGTCTGTCAGACTGTGGACAGCATAACTCAAAAACGAAAATTCGTTTAAAAACCAAAGTTGGTATTTAAGTTTAATGTCTTTCAAGGATGTGACACGAACATTTTGAAGAAAATAGCCCCACCCTAAACTACCCTATACATGGACAATTTTTGGAAAATTTTGATTTTCTTGAAGATGGCTCTAACGATTTTGATTAAAATGCCATATGTTTCAGATATTTTTATGACAAATAAAATGTATAGGTATCTTGAATTTTCTGGCTATAGCCCTTGTAGTCGTATTTACTCTGGACGACTTTTGCATAACTGGTAAACCATTAGAGATAGACCAAATTATAAATACAAAAAATGTAGATCTTGCTAAAATACACAATTTATGTCTCAATAAATTTTCTTGTAGGTTGAACCATTTCGGAGATATTCCTTGTTATGTGTGTGAGTTTCGGAAAACAAAGTTTTCGTGAAATGGAACATCGTTGTTCGTTTTTTATATGCAAAGAGAACGGAATCTCAAAGCTTTAAAAGATTTGACTATCGCACAAAGCCTACTGTATTCTAATATTCCCCTTGCACCTACAAGGAAATAAGCAATAAGATAATTTGTACAAATGTTTATCTTAACATGAAGAAGATATAGGAATAAGAGTTTGTAAGAATGGTTAGTACAAAGGTAGAGAAAGTCATGTGAGTGCAACACATCAGATTTTTTCAGTTTAAGTCCATGAGAATAATGAGAATTATTCTTACCGGCTGAGACAGAAAACAAGAAACCTGTAATGTATCTAGCAGTGTAACCAAATCAATAATAAACAAGATACAGATTGTATACAGTATTGGCAACTATTCCCAGTATAGCTCACACTCACACAGGATTTGTTTTCGCGGGGGGGGGGATCTGATGAGGTGCTACAATTAGAACATATCCGATAATTATCAGATAATTGTCTTACAGAGTATGCAATTACATGTAAACAAGAACCGACAGGCTAATTACACATTTATCCAGTACTTCTTTAATTTCCAAATTTGTATGTATTTATGTAAGTACATTAACGCTAGTCCATTCAATTTGTTTGGTCCCCTGCTGCTTCTCAAATGGATCTTTAGATACCGTAATGTTGAGAACGAACGTTCTGGTGTTGCTGCAGTTACCGGTAAATTGCAGAAAACCTTCAGCACCTTGATATAAGCCCCTTCATTGTTACTACAGAAGCAATCTCGGAGTTTCCTGGAACTGTAGAGCAATTTGTGTTATCTAATGCTGTAGATCTTCATACGATTTGAAATGAGGTTTCATGAAGCATATTTTATCGTTAACCGTTCTAAATCTCTGCTCTGAATTGCGATGGCAGAATATTTAATATTTACATATTTCATTAAATGTATATTTATTATTTTAATCTTTACTTAAGTCCTTAACAGTTTCGAAATTTTCGGGGGGGGGGATAAAACCCCCTATTCCCCCCCTTGCATCTGCCCCTGCTCACACTGTAGTTTAAACAGTGAAGGTATGAGCAATAAAATGACAATACTAGAATATTCTCTTTAAAAAATTAGCGCAAACCCTCCTCTTCCATATACTGGTTTATTACGGATTTTTTAATATTTAATAAGAATTGGTATAATAATGTATTTTGATTATCAATCAGATTGTTAGAGAAAGGATCAAAAGCTGAGAAAAGATTAGTTATCATTTTCAGGTTAAAGTTTTTGTTCTTATTTTTATTAAGGGACGAGAAGAAGCTTTATTAAAAGAGGTGTCTCACACACACACACACACACACACACACACACACACACACACACACACACACACACACACACACACACACACACACACACACACACAACACACAACACACAACACACAACACACATACACACATACACACACACACACACACACACACACACACACATACATTGTCGGTCTGGGTGGCTCAGTTGGTTAGACGCTGGCCTACTGATCCCAAGGTCACGGGTTCAAACCCGGCCCAGGCCGATGGTTTTTAAGTGTGCTTAAAAACGACAACTCCATGTCAGTAAGCTGGCATGTAAAAGAACTCCCGCGGGACGAAATTCCGGCACACCGGCGACGCTGATGTGATCCTGGCACTTGACAGCGTCGTTAAACAATAAAAAAATAAACACACACACACACAAACACACACAGGCAACAGAATAGTGAATTAATGTTGATTACGAAGATCCAACATGCACCCCCTCCTGAAAATAGCTTGCCGACGCCCATGAGGCTAGAGAGGCGGTGGTGCCTTGGTACAATAAACAGACATGATTGGTTAAAATTGAAGTTTTCCTTCAGTTCACTAGTCAAATGAAGTTAAGTCGTTATGTTTATTTATTGATAATAGATAGTGCACTGAAAGTTGGTACCCGTTTAAGAATCGAGTGCCGAAGATACTGGAACTCCTGATGGGAAGCAAGGCCGAGTGACAGAAACGTACCAGAAGTCGAATGATAGAAAGCGCTCGTCAGACGGGCGCCGAACCAATCAGGACATTTAACCCCGCGGGCAACTCTGTCATCACCAAGAGAAATACCGTATCTTGAATAAACAACGTATTTCGGCAATAATAATATTCAGGTCGTTTGATGCACGTAAATATCGACAATAGCATGACGACGCAGAAGCGGACATTTGCGACGTAGAGGTTGTGAATTATTGCTGCTGGTACATACGTGCATGTGCTTGTGTCAAACGTTGGCCAAGACCTCCTTAAACAGACATACATCCTCGTGCACGTCCCTCCGACATTCATTGCTAGGGCTCTGACTGAGTTTTGGTAAATGCGTATTTTGTTTGCATCCTGACTGAGTTTAATGTTCTGGATATTCACAAATATTTTAAGTTTTATTGCACATAACGATAACATTTTCTTATTTTTTAATTTAAATAAATATTCTTGGGTATTCACATATTCCACAAAAATAGCATAAAGGAAAAGTTTTTGAAATAATTTTCACATAAAAGCAGCAGCAGAATTATTTTTAACAAGTCACCATCCACATCTTAATGATCGATTACGTAGGCCAGATTTGTTATTCATTTTTGGAAGAACTGATTCAGCTATAATATCCCTTCATTTGTAAGATAGTATGAACATCCTGCTTTCTCAGACTACATGAGCTCGCAAGGTAAGAACGGAGAGTTCTTCCACTGTCATGTGCTTCTTTAAGCATCTATTATTGCTTCACAGTCCGCTAGCATAGATACTTGTTAAACTGTACAGTCAATTAATTATTTGTAAAGATGCTAGTTCAATTAAAATTCATCAAGAAGTTTTATGTGATATTGTGTTAAGAAATGATTTGGCGTACATTTCCACAAATATGTGATTCCATAAAGAAACTGCTAACAGTAGAAATGCCTTTGAGAGAAGTGGTTCAAGTAGCTCAGGATGAGGAAAAAAATGGATGTTCTTTCTGGTCCTGCAGCACAAAACTTCAAAAGAAAATGTAAGGAAGTGTTAGAAAATAATATTGGATTTAACATAATGTGTAAAATTTCAAATGTATTGGAAATGAAATTATTGATGTGAATGATTGCACATTATAGTTATGCTAGGCTTTAGCACCTAAAAATTCGAGTCCTATTCATTACATTCCACTTTAAAGGAAATAACATAGTACTGGAAAAAAACTATTTCTCAACTAAGTCCCCTTTTAACTTGACACATTGCTCAAGGTTTCTCCAATTTTTAACCCTTCCAAAAATATGATCTTTGAACGTCTTTTAAAAATACAAGGTAGTTTCTACCATGATGTCATTCGCACCGAACCAATTTATCAGGCTTGCAAAGAGAAAGAATTCGCTTGGAGTCAAATCCGGATAATTTGTTGTTTGAGCTGGTAGTTCGTAGCACAATCCCATAAATTTTGCAATGGCAACGTCAAACGTGTGCGTGAGTGCATTATCCTGGGGAAAGAGAACTTCATCAGATAGTGTCTTTCCTTGTGAAAGTGACCCAATATTGTAGCATAATGTGAACATATGATCGTTCTATCCTTTTCCAGGTAGTGTGTGAATATCACGCCTTGGAAATCCCAAAAGAGGTCTGCTATGATTTTTCCTGTTGACGAAACGTTTTCTCTTGGAGTACGTTCACCGAAGGAAATCCACTGCTTGGATTGTCTCAGGTTGACAGCATTGGATCCAGGTTTCATCAACCGTAATGTGTCCCTGCAAAAACTCATTTCTATTGCACTAGAGTATGTTCAAATATTCCTGTTAAGTGGTCACACAGTTCCACTTGTCGACTGTCAGCAGTTGTGGCACCCATCTTGCTCACAGTTTCCTCGTTCCCAAATATTGCTGCAAAATATAGAATATTACAAACCCGACAGTCTTGGCTGTCTCACGATCTTCAATCGTCGGTCTTCCGTCACTATATCACAAACTTTGTTCACCATTTGTTCTGTTGCGACATCAACCGGCATCTCTTGTGCTCGAACGGCCACATCAAAATTCTGGCAGCCGCCAGAGAACCATGCCATGTTAATAATTTTTCAGCTTTTCTTTCGTTTCTTTCATCGTCTTAACGCTCAAGAAATAGCGCTTTACGCGAATACGAAATTATAGTATACATAATGATAATTACACAATAGACGGCTTCACAATACGTTATTTCCACTGTGCACCAGGTGAAACAACTTTAGAATGAAGTGCACGCGTCGTTACTAGAGTTGTAAAACTACCTTAGGATACGTAGACTTTCGTAAGTGTAGACTGCTGTAGTTTTCCTAGTAGAATTGGTCAGCAAGAATCTACTCGCATAACATTTACGTTAGGTGTGTTGCATACATATTGGGCGTCAGCCCATATCGATCGCGTTGTTTTACTAGATTCCTCTACAAATCGGAAGCGTCGAACTTTGAATGTTCTCCAAACTGAGAGAGGATATATGACCGCATACCACAGTTCAGATCGAAGACACTGATAATGCTATTTGAACTGTAAAGTGCAATTTTTATTTTGAACACAGTGACAGAACTTGAAGTTCTCATTGCAGTATTACCACTGATTACCAAATTACATTCTGATATGGTCACTTTGATTGCAAACTTTACACAGTCGTGTGTTCCTGGTTGATAAAAGGTTTTTTCACTCTCCTCAACGACATAGCTTTTTACGATAGCTGTCTCTTGCGAGCATTATCACATGGCTATCGTTAACAATCTTCTCTTATAAATTAATTTTCAGAATTAATTTTAATGAAATTCACAAATTCCTTTCTTTGTCGTATCTTATCCTTATTAACACACTTTTTTCTTTCCTTTGAACATCTCATTAAACATTTTCCTAAACGCAAATATCTGTTTCAATGTTGTTTTAATTGCCTTTGAACTCCCTTTTGTTTCCCTTACCATTCTCATTGTTACTGAATTATACATAACTAGGCTTAAGAAAGAGAGAGAGAGAGCTCAAACCTTATTACAAGCGAAATATAGCGATATTGAATGTATTATTACAATATATGCATATTATACTGTTATGTAATGAGTTTTTTCTGAAATCTTATATTTTCGCTGTAATTCATTTGAATTGCTCCAACTTACGCATTGCACTTTGAAACGGTAAATTGTCAATCTTCTTTCTTTCTTTCTTTCTTTCTTTCTTTCTTTCTTTCTTTCTTTCTTTCTTTCTTTCTTTCTTTCTTTCTTTCTTTCTTTCTTTCCTTCCTTCTTTCCTACCTTCCTCCCTCCCTCCCACCCTCCCTCCCTCCCTCCCTCCCTTCCTTCCTTCCTTCCTTCCTTCCTTCCTTCCTTCCTTCCTTCCTGCCTGCCTGCCTGCCTGCCTGCCTGCCTTCTTTCCTTCCGTCCCTCCCTCCTCCCTCCCTCCCTCCTTCCTTCCTTTCTTCCTTCCTTCCTTCCTTCCTTCCTTTCTTTCTTTCTTTCTTTCTTTCTTTCTTTCTTTCTTTCTTTCTTTCTTTCTTTCTTTCTTTCTTTCTTTCTTTCTTTCTTTCTTTCTTTCTTTCTTTCTTTCCCTCTCTCTTGAATTTATTTAGAGAATATCCGGTTTCAATATATTCATTAACACGCAGATAAAGAGTACGCATCGTCTTGGGCTGCAAAAGGTGCATTAAGTATTAAGTTTTACATAAATCAAAGTATTTATAACGAATTTTTGTGATGATTATCATGAAATTTTTGTTCGAATAGGTATTCTCACAAATGACAAGTCCAGTTATTTTTTTTTTCCTGTCACTTTATTTCTTTTGTAAAACTGAATCACAGAACATAGTTCTCTGTTTTTCGTTAACACAATCTACAACAGGCAATGGTGTGAGGTAGCCAACACCGAGCACCCTCTTGACCGGCGGCCTGCGTTACATTATTAATATTGTCGCAATATGCGAGGACGTTGAGTGGTTGTTGCCCATCAGATTTTTGCTTTTCCTAGTAATTTATGTAGTTTAAACAGGAGTATTGCATTCCGTCCAAAATTAAATATCGAGTGGAAATACACGCTTGGAGGTGCCTGAATTCAAACCTTTTTAGACTTTAAAAGAAAAGATCGCATGTGTGGACAACATTACTCAAAAATGAAATAGTCGGATAAATACCAAAATTATTGATATTTGAACTCTGCATTTTTCAATGTGACATGAGGATTTAAAAGTATATACCAAACTACCCTTTAGATAGAAAGTTGTTGGTGAGTTTTCATTTTCTTAAAAGTGGTTCTAAGCATTCTCTTTCAAATATCACATGTTTAAGAAAATAAAAAGCATATCTTGAAGTTCCTGCGAATAATTTCTGAAGTTCTCTACCTTCGTAATTTACTTTGAATTATTTTGTATCGCTACTAAATGGTGAGAGACAAAGACTTACTAATAAAAATGTTCCATCATTTTGTTTTGTTTCTTTCTTTTTTGTTCTGGTGGGCATGGGAAATTATGAAGCCATAGCAACACATTTTTAAAAGAATTGACTACCGCTTCAGCCTGCAGTATCACCTTTGTGGTTGCAATTAAATGTAAAATAAAATGCTTTCTGTAAAGTTTATCTCAACAACAAAAATATAGTAAATGATAGTAGAGGAGTGGGTACGAAACGTATCAGATTGATCTTCTGGAAAGTTTTACCCAAAGCAACAATAGAGGTAAACTTGGCTCTAATATCTCTTCGGCTTTTAGTCACCTAGTGAAAAAGAAACAAAAGCAAACCGTTCAAGGAGAAGTGCAGCACAGACAGACACACCCTTTGGTTTTGCACTGACTGCACTTGAAGTTAAGTTCAAGGCCATTAATGCCAAGCGATAGACATTTGAATTCAGTTTATTTGCAACTAACGTTGTTGGGGTGAATCGGTTGTAAAGAATGAAGGATAATTCGCTCTGTTGAAGAGAATCCTCTTGAGAAACACTCCAGCAGAGTAGCTTGGAACAACAGGGCTCTGAAGCGGCAACCCTCAGAGTGCAAAGCCTCGTTACACAGCAGTTAGAACGAAGACAAATAGCCACGTGTTGCATCCTTGACGCTGAGCACAGAAAAAGAGGAGATACCTACTAGTTAAACCTGCAGCTATGAAAAGCTAATAAGCATTTGAACACTGCATTGGTGCAACACTTCATCGCTTGACTTAACAGTCACCACTTCTACACTTCATACACGTCATTATGACTTCATTCCTTTCTTCTGCACTTGCAATTTCATCCACAGAGGCACACAGAGTATGTATTACATGTGTTTGAATGTGAGCACAAAAATTAACGAAAACACTTCCATGTAAAGGACGGGGATTTTCCTGAAAATCCTTGTATTCCTTTCATGAGTACTGTTGACCTTATACCGGGTGGAAAGTGCAGTTTTGGCCACACGTTAACCAGGGATTCTACATGATGGGTATGACATACATGTCCAATACAATTATCATCAATAAAGAATCAATAAAAAATAATTTGTGTCAAATATTTGGAATATTTGGAGTCATCTAGCTTCTTGAAGAATGGATATAAATAGTTTATTATTTCACTAACTGTCGCACAAACAGGTGTGAACAATGCTGTAATGTCTTTTTATTTCAATTTGCACGAATTTACTCACAATTTAATGTAAACGTGACATTGCCAAATCTCTCTTAGAAACTAAGCTTTGCATGACATTTTAACATTAAATTGTGACTAAATTCATTCGTGTTAAGGTAGAAATGCATTACAACATTGTTCACACAGTGTTTCCGCGACAATTAGTGAAATAATAAACCATTTATATCCATTCGTGAAAAAACTAGATGGCTCCAAATATTTTACACAAATTATTTTTCTTCGACGAGACGGTTATTTATTGACAATAATTGTGTTGGACATATTTGCTATACCTATCATGCAGAATCCCTGGTTAACATAATTATATACCTTGCACCCGGTATATAAAGTTTAGTACTTAGTTGATATTCCGCTTTCCTGTTAGGCTGTAAGCGCCCACACACGCACGCGCCCGCGCCTGTACACACACAGTAACACATACTGGTATTAGGGACATAAGTGTAGATGTTTCTATTGGTAATTGAAGACAATATTGCATCAATATTTGCTTTATTTGCGAACTTACAACTTTAGTTATTAAGAGTAGTAAATCTTCAGATTGATTAGTACCTCTATTTAGGCAACACATAGACGCCATGACAGAAGGCATTACGGTGTCGGTGTAACGAGTGGTGTACCGGAGCCGAGTTCTAACACTTTCTGTAGCGTCAATGACCTTGCACTACACAGACCAATAGGTCACGTGTGAAGCAAAACGGATAGTATATACGGCAAACGTTGTCCATTTTGTGGCGCAGTTACGACCATGCAAAAGGCATTAGACATGAAACTAAGTGATTGATTTGTGAAAAAACTGTTAACGAAGACAAAAAACATCTAGAGCACCCAAGTGGTACTAGACACCAATTAAGAAAATATCTATGCTTATATCTACCCCTAACAGCCTGTACAAAGGGAGAGGGGGCGAGACATGCGCTCGTGCATGGATCTTCCTCCAAAATATCTTAAGTCTTATTAATATATTTTTCTCCATCCTGATTCTGCAAAGCATTCATACAAAACTTATTTATTCCATATACTTCATATTAATACAGATAAACGTTTGCAGAAATTCTTTTATTACATTACATTGTGACAGAGTAAGCCGAATAAACTAAAGTCTTGGTAACAATTTTTGGGGGAATACGATACTACCTTCACTTATCATACGTAAGAGATTAATAATAAGAAAGTAAAAACATATTTTTTTCAAAAATTTGTCGTGTGGAACTTTTGGCCTAAGGCAGGGGCGGCAGAATAGCGTCTGCTCCGAATCCACGCAACCCGCGTAACATTCTTGCTGGTTGTAGGAGTGGTACTTCTTCGCTTCTTAAACTGTTCACAGTGGCGGACTGATGCAGTTAACGATCAGCGCGTTTCTTTCAAACAAGAAAGAGGTGATCACACTTTAACTATGTAAAAACGGAATTACACACATTAATCTTCATCCTAACATATGAGAAGACGTTCAGACTCTGGTGTAATATCTGTTACAGCAGTACGCACTTGCGTCGATAGGTGGCTATCTCAGTTTTGATTTCCCTATGTTCATCACAGAAAAAATGTTCAGAGACATATGCAGAGGAAAACATTGCTGTAACAGTGTAGCCGAAGGAGCACATTCTCTCAAACCAACATACGAACATTACCTTGCACAGTTCTTTGAACACTTCTGTGCCAACTAAATCTGCACTTATTTTTTTCACTAGATCTGTTTGTAAATCTATGAGTTCACTTTGAAAGTTAACTCTTACAGTGACTACATCTACAGTAAAAGGATTAACAAACACTGAAATGTCATTCTCAAGATTCCTGAAATCATGCAATCTACATGAAGTAAACTCGGTTTCTAACTCTTCAAGAATGGGACTAGAACTAATTAGTTTATCCTCTGGCTCAGTATCAAGTGATTTTATACATCTAAAATAAGTATTTCATAATTTGATTTGTTGGTCAAGAGAGTTTTCTCATGTACAGGTATGTTTGTTATTTTTAGATTGTAAACCTTCTAGAACTTTGGCACGCTCTAAATCTGTAATCATAACAAAGAAATTAATAATAATAATAATAATAATAATAATAATAATAATAATAATAATAATAATAATAATAATAGCAATAATAATAATAATAGCAATAATAATAGCAATAATAGCAATAATAGCAATAATAGCAATAATAGCAATAATAACAATAATAACAATAATAATAACAATAATAATAACAATAATAACAATAATAATAATAATAATAATAATAATAATAATAATAATAATAATAATAATAATAATAATAATAATAATAATAATAATAATAATAATAATAATAATAATAATAATAATAATAATAATAATAAACAAAGTATATACAACTTAATTATATAAAAATGTAGATCAGAAAACACTAGTTTTCTTGCTCAAAAAAACCATGAAATATATTGTTACAAATGAGGTAAACGGTGTTGGCACAGACATAATTGCTCCACTGATACCGGTCGCGAAACGACCTTTGGACTCCTGAAATCAACTAAGCGAGGGGGGGTGTACCATTGTGTTGCCTAACTACACGGCGAAACGTTCACGAATCCGCTTTTGCCCATCTCTGTCCTAGGGTAACAAAATTCATTTTAGAAAACATATAGTTTCAAAAGTAAAAAATATACCGAAATAATATTTAAAACTTTTCATGCTTATAAGACTGATTTAAGATTGAAATTCATGATAAACTGAGTGAAAACTTTTAGAAAGTAGCTGCTTTTCTGAAGGGAAGCGGGGTGTGGAGTTCAAATGTCGTTGCGAAGCATATTTTCCCCATCCATGCTATTTCTCATTAAAAGTCTTGCGTGCTTAACAAAATTTCCATTATTGTCCTCATCTCACGAATGTTTTTTTTTTTTTTTTTTTTTTTTTTTGGAAATTATCCAGCAAAGCACAAAAGCACTTAAACTTTATTCTTAGCAAATATATTGTCCATTTGCGTGACACATGTAAACGGATCCAATTTCAATTTCTTACTCAGGTTGGGAATCTTCAAGTAGTGGACAATTTTCAGGCATGATTATGATAAGTAATCTAACTGGAGGTTGTGTTATTCCCCCCCATCCCCAAAAAAAAGGGAGCGATGCAAGTCACGAATGATTTTGTCTAAGGAATAACACAACCTCCAGTTAGATTTGTTGTGACTATTTTCCTGAATAATACAAAAGCAGATGCTAATAAAACCCCAAAAGCGAACTACTTAAGGAATATATGAAATAAGCTTAGTTGTATGTTTACCAAGCAAGACCATCCGAACTTTGATAGATTATTTGTATGCACACTTAGAGTACGATGGTTACTGTATCGTAGTTTGGTCAAAGAACTTACGTGCGGAGATATGTTTATTGGCAAATTTTAACATTGAAAACGGCAACTGAATTTGTGTTTGTAACACTGACCGGAAGGAGTGAATTATCAGGAAGCCACTGATTGTTATCAGGCCATAAGCTAAATAAGGGCCTCTCAGGGTGCATGCATCAGTGCATCGCACAGTTCAAGGTGCAAAATGAACAGTTGACCTCGGTGCAAACTCGCTCTCTCGCTTTCACGTCTTCTCCTTCCTCACTTTCATTGCTCTTTCTTTCTGGCTGCATAATATTTACGTGAGGTGCAGTGTTAAAGTGGTTAATTTGTTCTTTTTTGCTTTCTCTTCTGGTAAGTAGGGGAAGTATTGCATTCCACCCAAAAATTCGATGTCGATATCTCACCGGAAATATGTTTTGAGACCCTCTGAATTTAAAAAAAAAAAAAAAAAAAAAAAAAACCACATTTTTAGGAAAAGATCCGTGTGTGTGTGTGTGTGTGTGTATGTGTGTGTGTGTGTGTGTCTGTGAACAGCATAACATTTCATGGACTATATCATCCTTTAATTCGTGAAACAGTCTTATTAAATGCAATAGTCAAATTCTCTAGATAAATCCTCTCGTCACTTCATGACTCGAGAATTTACCAATAATTTGACAATGACTCGTGGCATTACTTATGAATTTATGATAAACAAGCCATCCATCAGCACACGTTCCTCGCTTGTTGCCCGTTTCACTCTGTAACGCACGAGTTGATCCGAACTTAACCGAGAGGCTACTATGCACAGTGCAAGGAACCTCTGCACGCTGGATTGCACCAGGTGCGATTGTAAAGTTTAGGAGGCCCTGAACTAAATATTCAATATTCATGTAAATGACAACTATCTAGTGCTATAACAGCCTATTATTTAAAAGACGCCGTCACCATCGTGACGTACGGTTGGTCAGAGTGGGTGGTTGACGGGAATCAAATCCCGGACATCACAAATGAAGCCTCTTACATTATCGCGGAGGCATCTCGATAGATTATAACCTTAAAACCTAAAATCTTACACTAAGGAAACAAATATAAAATAAAAAGTTTGCAATATTTTTCTCCACGATTAGCTAAAGCCTATACTCTGAACGTCACTGCGAAGAAACTGATTACAGTTTAAAGAAAACAGGAAGGACTTGATTGTTTTTGTAGGAAGTGGTAAAAAAGTTCGGTCATTTTTCCTTGACCCAGATTAGTGGATATGTTACACGTGTATTTGTATGGAATAGTATGTATAAACAGATGACTGTTGTCTTGCCTCTTGCGTAAAGTATATGTATTAACTAATAGGTCTTAGTGTTTGTCTTTCTTGTGTACTGTGACAATTGAATATGATAGACAAGTATCGAAGGTGGGGACTTAGCACCTCGAGCTGTAGAACATTTTTTGTGCCTATGACCCTCACGGGAGGAGTGAGATGAGAGGATACAAAGAGTGGTTGCACCTGCTGAGACGTTAACAACTACAGCGCGGACTTATTTCTAAAAAGGCTTTTTTGGATTTAGGGGCCTCAAAACATATATTTTCGGTGAAATCTCGACATCGAAATTTTGGGTGAAATACAACACTTCCCCCTACTGACTACGTAGTAGAGAAAGTAACAAGTATAGAATGATGAACGTGTTGCTAAGGTTTTCCAGAGCCTTCTGTATCTCACACAACAACAGTTGTATTTTTGTCTCAGTTCATTGCTGAGAAATGACGTTTCAAAGTGTGTGTACATCAATTTGGGACACTGTATGTGTCTAGTAAGCGGTGTATTTATTGCACTAAACACTTCATACCATCACAATGTTATTATACTTTTCTTTGTATGCTCTCGCGCATACCTGTCACATAATTCCGTCATCTTTATATAGATATAGATATCTTTAAGAATATCGGAGTCTTAAACCATCTTCCAATCGGAGCTTATGCAATGTTACCTTGTACCTATACTTGAAACAGTCATAAACAAATCCTAGAAGGCGGATTTATGTAATTCTACGTGGTATTGATAAATGGAATGTTCTAATAGAGAAACAAAACGTGACAACGAGCGCACGACACGTGGTTAATGGTTATATCGGAATGTTGAAGTATAATAATGTTAACACGGACGTTGCTCAAGGCTACCTGTAGAAGGATAAGTTACAACTTCTTAGTGTGGAATGTTTATGTATAAACTTGATCCAGCAATAATCTAAATGCGTTTACTTGTGCTTGAAGAGGTATGCGGTGAATGTAACGGAGGGAATATCCCGTTCACTGGGAGGAAACAGATGAGGTGGAGGGAAACCACAGGCCGGTAAAGAGCGGGGGCAGCAAAGTCACAGAGACGTGCATGGTTCTACCTGCCGCATTATCAAAGCATCGGGAGACAGCCAGTTTTAGTGTGTGTGAACGTGAGGGAACAGGAAAATAGGAAAATAGCGAAGCAGTTATTAAGTAATTGAGTAATTGTACCGTCATTCAGCTGTTTGAGAGACTGGGAAAGTGAAGAAAAACAGAAAGGTGTGAGTCAAGGTTACGAAAGCAAAACATTGTGAGGAATAATATCATGAAATACCGTAGACTGTGTTAACGCCAGTAAAACAGAGCTGAGTATTTGTACAAAAGTTTTGGAAGAAAATAAAATAATTGGACTGGACCTTTGTCATTTTGTTACACTGGTTTCAGGAGTGGGATTCGTCAAATTGGCACTTTATTACTCTGTGTGTGTGTGTGTGTGTGTGTGAGTGTGTGTGTGTGTGTGTGTGAGAGAGAGAGAGAGAGAGAGAGAGAGAGGGGGGGGGGGGAGAGAGACTTGGTAATGTCACGTTAACATTAAATAGTGACTAAATTCATTTGAATTAAGGTAGAAATGAATTATAGCATGGCCACAGAATATTTGCGCGATAGTTCTTGAAATAGAAAGCCGTTTATATCCATTTATCAAAAAGCTAGATGGCTCCAAATATTTGACACAGCTATTTTTTTCGGCGAAACGGTTCTTTATTGACAATAATTGTATTGGATGCAATTGTTTCACACATCAAGTAGAATACCTCATTAACGTATGGCCGAAGCTTAGCATGTTGTGCGGGATGGCAAACTGATTGATTTTCAGATAGAAACCCCTGCCCGGAAATGTACGGTTTGGACGCTGGAGATTGTCGAGGTTTGAGAGCGAACGGTTGTGACAATTTGTTAACATTCGTTATGGTATCTTATTACGGAAGGTATACAACCCTTTAGCCAACTTTGTACTGAGAAGAACGACCTGAGCCTAATAACATACCTCTAATGCGCTACATTCCTCCATAAAGTCCTTGGTGCGCATCCTACTGCGCTACTTGTGTAGTTTCCAGGGTAATAACATTTTAACAGCAGTGCGGTAGTACTAGTACACAGCTGTGGAAATGGCCAATATGAGCTCCAGTACAGTTTGATGTAGGTGTTTGGAATCACCTCTACTTGCATGTCCAAATCGATGGATTGGTAAAGGTGGGCGAGTTTCATGGCCAGCACGGTTACCAGAACTGACATATCTCGACTAATTTCTGTGGAGTTGTATGGAAAGCATGGTTTATGACGCTCCTGTAACGTCAGCAGAGGACTTTATGGCTCGAGTCCACGGAGCGATTGAAAATCTTCAAAGCCAATCACACATGTGCATGTGCACCGATATAGGCTCTGCAATGACGTAGGTGGTACACAGGTCGAAACTCATTTGTAATGTAGACAGCTCAATGTGGAGTTTATTGACGAAATCTGAACATTTGTTCTTTGATCAGCCGATTTCAAATAAATAAACGAACGAACAAACAAACGAACAAACAAATAAACAAACAAACAAACAAACAAATAAATAAATAAATAAATTAAATGGTTTTTCTTACAAATTGAATGCGTAATTCCACAAGGAAGTACGAAGATAATAGTTTGCTACTTGTAAGATGCGTAGAATAACTTATTTCTGACATAGTTTCCGTAGTAATTATGGGACATCACATAGGGTAGGGTTTCAAAATAATCTCACATTAATACATCATTTGACTTAATAAAAAATAATTTAATTTTCACTATATTAAATAACAGTAAAAAAATAAAAACGTCTCATAAAACACCGTATAAATGGTCCATGAATCTCTGACCAATTTAAGTAAAATTCCACAAAGGCCTTCCCTTGAAGCAAGTCAAAGGTTATTCGTTTATCCATTTCCTGTTGAGATAAACTTTCATTAAACATTTCATAGTATAAGAAGGATACAGAAGGCAAAAACGATAACTCAAATTTTTAAAAAACGGATCGCTATGAAATGACATTTGTTTAACCGGTAAAGCGCAAGAGTGAGTGAGTGTGTGGGGTTTAAAGGCCCGCCGACAACGAGGTCATTTGGGCCCAAAGCGCAAGAGAAAGACAAAATTTTAGTGCACATAAAAGTAATCTTGTTAAAACGCATAATTTATGTCACTTTTTTTTTTCTAACTGAACCATTTCAAAGATATTCTTTGCTACTTGTTTAAATTTTCCCATACTTACATCTTCTAAAATGGGAAAAGAATTTTCCCCTAGTCATGCAAAAATAACGGAGTTTCAAGCCATCGCATACCGACTAGCTCTTAAAGTATTTGATATTTCCATTGTACCTACAAGGAAATATGTAAAAAAAGAACATAAAAGCAACAAAATAGAAGATAGAAGAGTAAGGATATGTAAAAGTACTTTGTACAGGAGTGAATGAGCGAGTGGCCCGAAGAGGGAGCAGAGAAAATCATGTGAGTCAATATATGAGATTTTTTAAAACCGGAGCGAATACTAATTGTCAAGTGTATCTGACGTAAAATTCTCGAGCTGTGAATTTATCGCTGAATCTGTTCTAGAGATTAGGACGTTTGTTATAGTGTTTGGTCACGTGATAGCTGTACAGACACACGCATGTCTGAAATAGCCATATGTAACGTCGGCGTCGGCGTCACGCCCAGAGGAACAGCGGCGGCACACAGTGATTATGCGGCTCAAAGATGAAAATGTCAAGGCATCTAACCTAAGGTAGAGATTGTGTCTGGGGGCAATTAATCCGTAACCTTCTCGCATCGCCATCGATTGTTTGTCGCGCCAGAAATAGCAGGGTGGCTAGACTGGCGGACTTCTCGCATCTAACAGCCACGTGATCCATAGCGAATCTATAGGACATCTACCTTCTGTGTTAAGTAGGAAAAGTATGGTCCTCCACCCAAAATGTTGATACTGTAAGCCCACCTATGTGTTTTGAAGCCGAACTCATGCCAAAACAGCTTTAGAAAAGGACCTGCGCATGTGCGTAACACTGTAGATGAAAAGTCGGGTGAATATCAGATAAAGCATTTAAGTTGGGCATGTTTTAAGGATGTAACTCGAAGATTTTCACGAAATCTTCCTCAAGGAAAATAACATTTTACATGGATTTTTTTTTTTTTTTTTTTTTTTTTTTTTTTTTTTTTTTTTTGTTACTTTCATGCTCACAAAAGCTACTACGAATGTTTAAAAAGCAGTATATTTGAGACACTGATATGAATAATGAGATATGAATATTATGAAACGCGATCGCATTTTAACTGCCATTATACTCAAGTGTCATATGATTATTTATGCTCGACTTTGAGTCACATTTAAAACATATGTGCATGTTATTGTCACTGGTGTACGACATTGTGATCACATATGTGTTATTCAATTGTACATACGACAATCGATAGTTGCGCCTTCAACTTTTGTTATGTTGGCCTTGATACAATGATGCAGAGTATATATGCAACCTTTAAAAAAAGTAGACTTTCAAAAAGAACACAAATTGAATTTATTAGAATGTTATTTACAATATTAACACGAATTATTAGAAATCGATGGTTTTGCTTTCAGCTGTGTGGGAATGTGCGCAGAGGCGAAGTATTGATTGCTATATGCAGATCTTTTGATTGGTGGATTAGCAGTGTCGTTATGAACTGGTGCACCTTTGATTGGTGGATAGCAATATCGTTACAAAGAAGTGGGTATAATGGTCATAAACGTTTATTATGTTTACCAAGAAGTAGACTAAAATCATTTTCTTTCCAAATAGTTTGCAGGATAGATTTAAGAAGAAATTTGGTGGATAAATACATTGTCTGCCAAAAGATTTATTTCTAGTTCTTCCCCTATTTTTTCATTTGGAATTTTATATAAAAATGTGCATCCTTTTACTGTTTTTAAGAATCTCATTTTGGCAGCCTGTACCTTGTTTGTGTCAGCTTTTGTCAATCCATCCGGCTCATTTACTTGAAGCGTTTTAGCAAGAAAGTGAGGAAAGTAAAGATTAAATGACAAACCACGTACTATGTAGCTCAGGAAATTTCGTTCCTTGTTCTCTTAAAACCTTGTGTATTTAAAATCTGAATTTAGCCCTCGGAGTATACCTACCTTGGGAGCTTTGCCAGATGGTACCGCGTACTTTGCGTTCCTACTTCGTATTGTTTTTGTTTTGTAATTGCTAGGAAAACAGGAAATGGCAGGTATCTAAAGATAAATATTGTTACAGCAGATTGCTTGAGGCATTTCAACAAAACCATAAGATCGAAGTTCGTTTTAGAGAGTTCATATAAACAATGCTTTAAAATGAAACATTTTAGTTTGTTTCCCTTTCAAAAATCGCTTGGTCTGAGTTACTAACTCTGGAGTGTTTTCACTGTAGTTTACTAGATATAAATATTAACATAAAATTTAGTTTATTCACCTTTTAAATACAAGACTTGTAACACTAAAAGTGTCACTACTGGCTCAATTTGGCTAAACGCACCGAAGATTTCAAATTTTGTAACCGGCAGGCGATGCTACTGAATACCGGCTACAAGGGTGAATAGACACGAAGGAAAGCAGAACCGGCCATACTAGGCAAAATGCTGGGCTAAACCAGGCTCCGTTGCCGGTAGCGGCACTCGCCGCACTCGGGGTACTCACCAAAATTGGTCTTGTATAAATCAGTTTATTAATGAACGTTTGCCCTGCCTCCTTCTTCCTTCTTCCTCTCTCTCTCTTTTTCTCTCTCTCTCATTCTCTCTCTCTCTCTCTCTCTCTCTCTCTCTCTCTCAGTCACTCACTCAGAGTTATGTAGTTTTATAAAACAGGAGTATTCTGTGAGCACAATGTTTCGCAACACTTAGTGAAATAATATACCATTTCTATCCATTCTTCAAGAAGCTAGATGGCTCTAAATATTTGACAGCTTTTTTTTTCGGCGAAACGACTTTTTATTGACAATAATTGTATTGGACATATCTGTTACACTCATCATTTAAAATACCTGATTAACTAATGGCCGAGCAGTACCTTCCACCCGGTATAAATATCTTAAGCCCATTATTGATGTGTTCACGTTAATCTAGTTCATTAAGCGATCGCTGAAACTGGCACAAATTTAATTTAGTTTATTTTCTCTTAAAAATGATCTGGAATGTTTCTTATCTAACATCGAACCCAAAGCTTCAAATGTATTAATGATCGCGTGAAACGACTCACCATGACCTAAAACTGGGTGCACTAAGTGCTAGAAAAATAATAGGACCCATTTTCTTTGGTGAAATAATACAGATATGCTGCCTATTTGTGTGGTAAGAATTCTAGTGTGCCTCTGCCGCGACTGTTTCCCTCGCGCAGTTGAGGGAGCCCGCGAGTGTTTATCATATGTTTTAATGACTTTATATTATTAAATTATTCAACAAGCAGTTCGATATATGCTAGACGTGAAACACTACTTGCAGAAAATAAAGAATAACATTGGAATAAACAACGTATTTTAAGTACACCTACACTTTGCACTAATAATTTTCTCTTATCACTTACGGTTTCTCAGTTACATAAAATTTACTGAAAATGATGAGTACTTCATGTGTTACTTATGGAAAATTTAAAATATATATTATTAATTATGCCAGTGTTTGGACATAAATAGTGACATTTTAATTAAAACGCGAATTAAAAGGGATATAGCAGTTTTGAAAATAAAAGGTAGCACTTCCCATGTACTGTATTTTTCAAAACATGAAGACCTTACCCCACTCCTCTGCCAAGGTGGCATTATTTGGAGGTATGGGTTTTACAAGGTTTGCAGTTTAAAAATATGTATAAAGGAACCACAAGACGGTTACATTGCCTCTCGCCCTGTTTATAGAGTTGTCTTTTGTTTATTAATGGTTATTTAGTTATTACTGAGTGTCAGGGGGAGTGGTACTCTTTTGAAAAAAATGTATATTGTTGGGAAATTTGGGGTTGGGAAATTTCTTTGAAAAGTGTTTCTGAAAATTCTTTGTTATGCGTTCCACAGAATACACAAAATGCCGCAGCTATGCAGCCTTCGTGACATGGGGTCGCTACTTCTTTACCACGTAGCTCCTCAATTGGCCCCTCAGATACCTAACGAGGCTGAGTGCACCCCGTGCTAGACTACCCAGCGGGGGAAAAATCCCCACACCGGTACCGGGGATCGAAACTGGGTCCTTCGACTTGTGTGAACTAATATCAAAGAGATATCCCACAAACACCGAAATTACACTGAACAGGCCGGAAATGATATGGAAATAAAAAAAAAAAAACAAAAAATAAAAAACACCTAGGTAATATTTACAGTGTGAGACAAATACGCGATAAGTCGGACGGCACTAGATACCTTATAAACAGCAAAGGGATGAGTTAGATTGGGCGCCCTACTGGCCGAAACCTGAACTGACCGCCTATTTTTGTCGACTCGTAACACTTCTTTTGCCAAGTTAATCCGTAAAGCCAGTCAAAGTGATATTTTTTAATCATTATTGTCGGATTTTTTCCCATCCCCTGGAAACATACCGCGTAATTTAGAAATAACAATACAAGACAAAAAAACAATGCAATTATTCGTGTTCTGATGCTTACTACACTAGCATCCAAATTCAGCATTTTCGCTTTCAATTCCCGAATGTATAATGACGATTTTTTCCACAGCCAGCATTATATCGTATCCTCCACAGGATTTGAAAATATGAATGAAAATGGTGTGTGTGGAGGAGGGTGTATGGGTGGGACAGTGAGTGTGTGGGTGGTAGAGTGTATGTTTGTGCCCGCGCGCGCGTGCGAGATAGAGATTTAATTGAAAACTCAAACGACTACAAGCTCTTTTTTTTTATATTTATTTTGACCGACCAGCTATAAAGCTATACAGGCCCTTTATACAAGTAATGTAACGTAAATAGCAGAGAAGGGGCTCATATGACTTCATGAACAAATGTGCAATGTTTTGTGAAAAAATATAGAGGTTAAAAGAAACTAACAAAGCTAACAACGATGTTTAGTAAATGGCTAAGCATAAAGGTAAATTCAACAATAAAATGAACAAATTTGTAAACTGGAAGTTAGAAAATAAAAAATGTAAACGCGTCAAGTTACTGCGGATGAGAAATTGTCCGCTGTTCAAAACAGTCGGTATAATTTAAAACGTTACACACACCTTGTAAACGCAGCAACCCAAAAATTACCGCGCAGGATGGAATTTTCGTTTTTCTGTTTTAAATTGTTTTAACATTTTCATATGTGGTGTTTACACATTTTTTTTACATACACTTATTAGCGCAATGTTTATTTTCTCTACTACGTATGGTAAATAGGGGACGTACAGTAATCGATCCAAAATGTCGATGTCGAAATTTCACCCGAATTTCCAAAAAAATTAGGAAAAGGCCGTTTGTGTGTGTAAACAGCATAATTAAAAAACGAAAAGTCGGTTCAAAACCAAATTTAATGTATTTCAAGGATGCGACAAGATGTTGAAGAAAATTCTTCCACCCTTAACTACCCTTTACATGAAAAATTTTCAAAAATTTTGATTTTCTCAAACATAGCTCTAAAGATTTTAATTAAAATGCCATATGTTTAAGATATTTTTATGCTAACTGAAATGTATATTTCGAATTGTATGGCTATAGCCCATATAGTCCTGTTTACTCTTGATGACTTTTGCATAACTGTTAAACCAAATCTTAGTAGGTATACAAAAAATGTAGATCTCATTAAAACACACCAGTTATGCCCAAATGCATTTTTTGTACTCTGAACCATTTCGGGTATATTCCTCGTTATTTGTAAGAATTTTACAATGGTGATAAACCGTTCTCAAATGGGTGCCGCTATTCATTTTTTACCTCTTGGTGATGCAAAGAGAACAAAATTTCAAAGTCATCATATAGCGACTACTCTTAAAACATTTGACTATCGCTTAAAACCTACTGTATTCCCCTTGTACCTACAAGAAAATTAGTAATAAGATAATTTCTACAAATGTTTATGTCGATTAACATAAAGCAGATTGAGGAATAATGTTTTTAACAATGCTTTGTGCAAGAGTAGAGAAAGTCATGTGAGTGCAGCCCATCAGATTTTTATGCATTACATTTTAATGTTGTATACATATGGCTTAAGTTGACGGAGAAATACATTTGTGAAGTAAAACCTCAGTAAATTTAATTATATTATAAAAGTCAATAAAAACGCTGATAATTGCTTATTGGCAAACTCTCCAGTCAGATCAAAACTCATTGACCGCAGTTATGAGTATTACATAAAAAAAATCTGATGTGTTGAACTCACATTACTTTCTCTACTCTTGTACTAACCATTCTTACAAACTCTTATTCCTATATCTTCTTCGTGTTAGTTAATATAAACATTTGTACAAATTATTTTATTGCTTATTTCCTTGTAGGTGCAAGGGGAATGTTAGAATACAGTAGGCTTTGTGCGATAGTCAAATCCATTTCACGAAAGTTTTGTTTTCCGAAACTGACACAAATAACATTGAATATCTCCGAAATGGTTCACTCTACAAAAAATGTATTTGAACATAAATTGTGTGTTTTAGCGAGATCTGCATTTTTTGTATAGTAAGATTTTATCTATCTCTTTCGGTTTACGGTTATTCAAAAGTCAATCAGAGTAAACAGGACTACATAGGCTATAGCCAGAACATTCAAAATATACATTTTGTTTGTCATAAAAATATCTTTAACATATGGCATTTTAATCAAAATTGTCAGAGCTACTTTCAAGAAAATAAAAATTTTCGAAAAATTGTTCGTGTAAAGAGTAGTTTAGGGTGGGGCATCCTTGAAAAACATTGAACTTAAATACCAACTTCGTTTTTTAACCTACTATCCGTGTTTGAGTTATACTGTCCACAGACTGACACACACACACACACACCCACACACACACACACACACACACACACACACACACACACACACACACACACGTACACGTACGAACCTTTTTCTAAAAATGCTTTTTTTTATTCAGAGGGTCTCAAAACATATATTTCCGGTCAAATCTTCACATCGAATTTTTGGGTGGAATACAATACTTTCTTCCACTTGCCAGTAGAGAAAGTAAATAAGCGCCACCGAATGCACCTAAAGAAATAAAATAAATCTTTCTAAAATTTGTTGAACAAAACCAGAATATATAACTTATAATAAAGCTTGCTTGGAATGTTTATCAGCGCTTCCGGATTCAGTATCCGAAGTTTACGGAGCCACTTTTCGCTGGACAACTGGACATGGGAAGGAAAGCACTACTTGTTTGAGTGGAACACAGGACTGCAGAGTAATAAATACCTCGGATATTTGGCGTCAAAAAACTTTTTTTACTAAAAGGGCCGTTGCGATATAAAGTCTCTAAGTTAAGTCGCCAATTTTTCCAGCTTTGCACAAAACAAATATCTCAGGGACATCGGATGGTCGCTGTCAACTGTCTCATTATGAAAAACCTCCGTTGCATCAACAAAATATTTTCCTGGCAAGCTTGAGGCGATTCTGAAAGTTCACATGAAATATACAAACTCTTAACCGCCATTTTTTTGCTACGCGTGAAAAATAACGAAATCGTAAGTGGTTTCTCGAATTATGACGTTCTAATGTGGACAAAAATAAACATGGGACTTTCTTGTTTTGACATGTTTGTTGTTCTTGTGAAGAGAGAACTCTCTGGGATATCCATTCTCTTTCTACAATTTAGTTCCTGGATGCTCGGAGACGTCACTGTTTTACACAAGTTTGAATTTTTTTTTTCCGCTGTTAATTAACTCAAGAATGGGAAAAGAAATGGATACATAGGTGCTTTTTCTAATTCAAAGTAAAATTCGGAATAACTTATAGTTCTGTTTACGTTAGGTTGGGTTATATATGGAGGGGGACACGACTTACATAGATCCATTGTGGCTACCACCTCCTGAGGAAGGGATGAAGTGAAAGAACCACAGGAGGCTACATGGCGCAAGTAGACAGACTACAGAGATGCGCGGAAGTCCCTAATAGTTTCACGCTGAAAGCCTAGAGAGGGCATGAACGACCCGTCGTTCTAGCAGCCCTCTAATGTCTTTCTTTACGAGCAAGCATCCGTCCATTCCGAATTCCAATTTGGTCTTCATCTTATTCGCTGCGGATTTTATTTCAGTTCCTTACTGCACCTATCTTTATTCCCGTGTCTCATCTCCATTGAAGATTTCATAGTCTTAATTTCATTCTTAATTTTCTCAATACCAGCCAATATGTTCTTTGATCGTGGCCTTTAATGTATCCCACACCTGACACCATGTGACCTTGTGTGGTTTTCAGCCGTGACTTCACTAAGTTCTCACTATCACATCAATGTGATCTAGTTGAACTTTCCACTGTCACTTCACTAAGTTCTCATTCTCATTTCACTAATGTGATGTAGTTCAACTGTTCATTGTCACTTCATCAAGTTATCACTCTCACTTCAGGAATGTGATCCAGTTCAACTGTTCATTCTCAGCATGGCCAGCGGGGTCCGAATCCAGGACCTAGCCATGCGCGCTAACGTCTGCGCCATATAAATTTCTTTAAAAATAAATGTATAAACTTCCAAGTTTCTAGCTTCTCCTGCGCATTTCGATACAAGAAATGCTGGAAAACTCTCTCTCTCTCTCTCTCTCTCTCTCTCTCTCTCTCTCACACACACACACACACACACACACACACACACACACACACACACACACGACTCTAAAATTAAGTTTCACAGAAATATGATCCACCGTTTGTCGAAACACTTTATTACATGTATGTTTAGGTTGAGCGGAAAAGAGAAAGGTTAAGAGTGGAAGAGGGAAAAACCGAGAGAGAGGGGGAGGGAGATAAAAGACAGAGGGTCAAAAGTGAAAGAGATAGATTGAAGAGTGGAGGAGAGAGAAACCGAGACAGAAAGTCGGAGATGTGGAGAGTGGAGTGAAGAAAGCGAGAGAGAGAATAGAGGGAGAAGTGAAAAGAGGAAAAAATAAATGAGTTTGGCGAGGAGAAAGCACAGGGGGGAGAGGTGGAAGGGGTAGTGTGGAGATTGGAGGGAAGAGATAGAAAGAGTAAAGATGGGGTGAAAGGTGAAGAAGTGGAGAGGAGAGAGAAAATATGGAGGAGTGGAAGATAAATCTGGAGAGAAAAGAGAGGGAGAGAGAGAGACAGGGGTCAGGAGGAGTGAGTGTAAGAGTTAGGGGTTGGAGGAGAGAGACAGAGAGAGGGAGGAGAGGGAGAAAAGGAAACTTCCTCAGTTAACGTAACCATGGTGTTGCTGGTGATGTGTAGGTATTATGCAACACAAACTCATTCTGAACTTTTCCAATAAGCCAGTTTTAAGCACCTACCCTTTAGGAGCCAGAATCAACATACTTTCAGCCTGTAGGATTATGCCAATATTATTTGAAGAGCTGTGGCAACACCGTTCAGAATATTCATGTGATGGTGACCCTCTCTGAACAGAACTCGTCACTTCCGGACAAGATAACGGTGTGAATGGCGAGAATTGGCGCCAGAAGACCGGAAGTTGTTCCCTGTCTTCTTGTCTTCAGGTCACTGGGACCAAACCACAATTCCTCGTGTTTTACTGAAGAGTTTTCCTTCCTCTATTGGCCTACAAGACAGTAAGGATCATATCAATAAATATCTGCGTTACATTCACATTACTTTCTTTAACCACTGCTTTACAAAGTATTCTCATAAAAGCTTACTGTTCTTATACACGTTTCCAGGAATTCTCCGTGGTTTCATCATTTATTGCTACAACTTTCAGACCTAGGCTACACTCGCCCAATAGCCTCGTGTTTCTTTGGACACATTTAAAACATATTATTTAATACACTTAAAAATTAATTAAAACTCTTAAGATACTATAAATAAGAAAATAATTATAAAATAAATAAATAAAAACAGGGGAGGACGTTATGCAAAAGCATTGTTGAACAACCACAAATAACACAGGAAGAAAAGTTGGTAGAGAAAACCATGTGAATGTAATTAGTTACATTTCTATTTCAGTCACAGGAAATTGTATGCATTTTTTGTAGGAGAGCGAGTAGAGAAAAACATGTGAAAATGTTGCGATAAAGAAAAATGAGTAGAGAAAATCGTGTGAATATTAAACTTGCCTTTGAATTTCAATCATACAGAAATAAATTGTATGTTGAAGGGCGAGTAGGGAAGTACATGTGAAGGTGTTATTGTATGCAAAAGAAAAACGAATGGAAAAAACTATATGACTGTAATCAATTGCATAGTAAAATGGATCTCATTAAAAACCTTCTCCATGAAAGAAATACTTACATGTGCCAATTTTCAGTTTTATTCGTGGAAACTAGTTGCCTTCTACTTATTATGGAATGGATTGATCAACTGAGAAACCTTCGCGGAAATGTGTTGAACAATTATATATTTCACTGGAGGCCGAAGAATAGTAAAATATGTAAAAAATTGGTCGCTATGTGCTGACTTTGAAGTTCCTGACTCTTACCATGATCGTGACTAACAGCCCGAATGGTGACAGTACTGTAATATTCATAAAAGGGGCGTCACTTTCACCAACGTAAAATCATCCATTGTAAAGTTAATTAGAAATGTAACTATAGGGGGTGTACTAATACAAATCATATTGACTGTCCCACTTTTACTACGTTGTACTACTTTTGACCAATAAGATGCTACGAAACGACGTGCTTCAACCAAGCTTGGCAGCCATTCCACGTTTTTATCGCCTCCCTAGCAATTGTCTGTTTTTGTTACCTCCCTATACTCGTTCATTTGTTTGTGAGCGTCTTTGTTTACCGCATAGGAAGGTATTCAGACTTAACTTCATCAAAACAGCTCGACACCAAATAACAGAAGCAGCACTCAATTAATTTAGTAAGTTAATTCTTACTGTATTTATTTCTTTGTTTTAATCGTGAGCTGTTCAATCAAAATCTTGTTCCACTCTTAGTTATCGATAAAATAAATTCTAGTGATATTAATTTTTATAAACTCATTCTTATTTGCTCGTAAAGTAGTTTATACATTTAAAAGTTGAAATTCGTGTTGAATTTCCTGCATAAATGGACGCGTAATGACTGAAGAGCGTTCATTGAAATTGATTCACAGATTCGATCCATAAGCCTCAATTGCAGCCCTTTTAACGTAAATTTCTTTCCCACGGACAAGCAATTATACACTAACAATTCGTAATTAGGGAAATAGATGTCTGCATGCAGATTCTACGTTTTCTACAGTTATTAGAAGAAATATACAAGTCATGCATATAAATTCTTGATAAATTACATTTGTAAAGAAGCAGCGTATGAAATTTAAGGGATAATAGAGTAGCATAGAATGAATAGTTGTTTTCTTCTTAATTTGTATAATTGTTGTGCACTATAGGTTAGTAACTTTGCTGTGAGAAAGTTTTCTTCGCGTGGAAAATGTGCATTACGCGGTTGTGAAGAAAATTAAAGAAAGGTAATTGAGGAATTACTTATTAAACAAAATTCTATTGCCAGTGCAAAGTAGTTGACCGATAGAATAAAGCATTTCGGGAATATTTGTGCACGCCCGGTTAATGGAAACCTCCACTTAAATTGTTAAATTTCATAATTTTTAATTGATTTAATTGAAAATGCTCTTTGTTTTCTTCGGTGTCTTTAAAACGTTTTGAAATATTCATTTCAAAAACTGTAATCTTTGGAAAGACCCACCCAAGATGGAAATACATTATTTAAATTAATGTTAAATGTTTTAGAATTGGGTTTTATTTATACCAGTGCTTGTATGTTAAGCTACTGTATAGTTGGAGTATTGGCGTATATTGTGTAAAGTTCTCGGGTTAGATGCTGTTTCAAGATGTTTTAGGGTTTCTCCCGCCCGTGCCTCGATCTTACTACAGCCGTAGAGCTTTGCGGTCTTGTATGGATGGTTGTAGGTGTGTCCTGTTAGAGATAATATTCTCACATGTACAAGTTGTAAAAGGTTTTATTATTTTGACGCTATATCCACTTTAGCTAACAATTTAACCAAAACTGTATTAATTATTTAAGACAAAATCGTTCGCATCCATTTACGAAGAGTTGCTGTTTAGTCCTCACCAAACATAACACGATCGGCTTCCATGGTCTCTAAATTTGGTTATGAGGGCTTAGAAAGGAAACCGTCTCACCTTTTAAAAATAAGCTCATAAACACTGAACTATTTTAAGTACATAAAAAAGCATTTTTAAAAATATGTGCTGAATATTTTAAATAAGTTGGAAGAACGACGCCATGTAGCATTTGTGATGAGGAAAGATGCTGAAAAATATTCCACCAGTGAAGATGAATTCAGCTTAAATTCCACGTCAACTTAAGAGCAACTGACGTGGAGGAAATGGAAAATATGAACGCGCCATTGTTTAGGTAACTGAACTCGCTTGAGAGCACTGACATGAAATATGCAGTTCCAAATAAAATGTGGGTATTTATCGTAATGATATGCCAGATTTCCCAAGCTATGCTCGACGGAGCCCTAACGGTAACGTTTGTAGTTCCCAGGCCATCCAAGGCGTGATGGGAGAATAAAATTACTTACATTAAAGATGACGAAACAGAAACTAGAACATTTGAAACCACAATTCACTTAGTTAAGTTTTCTCCCTCCTTTACTGCAGGAGGCTTAGTGATTCTTTATACCTCCGCCCTGAAGGTGTGATAGCGAAAATAGTTCAAAACGTATCTTATGCAGCAAAGTTAGTGGGTTAACACGACATATGGAACCAACAGAATGTCTAAGGGATAGAAATGAACAGTATAGTACAACCGGTCGCCACAAAGTAAACCCAACTCTAATAGACCCCGTCACAAATAGTGCCTCAACGTGAAACTAAGTTGGTTTCACATTAAATCTAAAGTAAAAGCTGAAATATGGCACGCTACGGGAAATAACCTGTCCGTTCTAAAATAACTATTGAAGAAAAATCTTTGAAACATATCCTCCACTTTAGGTATTTAGGTTATGGTATAACTGTATAATGGTGTAGAACATAAAGTCAACTAATTTGTGGAGCAATAAATAAGATGCGAAAGGAAACATAATTGAAATTATATAAGATAATGGCTGTACCAGTTTTATTGTATGGAAGTGAATCATGGATTTTAAAACATGACAGAAGTGAGATACAGAGTGCAGGAATGAGATTTCTGTGCAGCGTTAAAGGCAGCACAAGAAGAGATCTAGTAAGAAATGTAGATATATGTGGAGAATTAAATATTTTTTATTTAATTGAAGAATTGAATAGTTGCTAGGAACTTATAGAAAGAATGAACGAGGTTAGAATATCCAGGATCGAGTGTGGTTATAAATCTCAAGGTAAAAGAGATTTTGGACGCCCAAGAAGGAGATGGGAATAATTGAGTGAGGACGGAAAATGCTATCACTCTAATTCCTGGAGGTGATGTTCGAATTCGTAATAAAAAGAAGCGCGGCCTAAGGTTTAAGTTTCTAGTGTTTAACCTTATTTCTTCTAGAAATCCATTATCATCTATGGTACCATATAATTAACCGAGCTAGTTGTCTCTGCGGTAACGTGTGAGGGTTGTATTTCGGAGGTCGTGGTTTCGATTCCTCCGGCCGACCATCCTCAGACATGGATTTTTGGGGGGTTTTCCGGGGTCACCAGATAAACGCTGGGAAGGATAACTGCATCCTCCGAAATTTCTCTCTCTCTAAATTTCATTTCACCTTCACTTCAATCTGGTCTTTCAGCGTTGGAAGTGTTGGCGAAGGGCGAGTTAGTGCTGCTGTGTGAAGACTTTGCAAACTGTAACAGCTGTTCTCGATGGAAAGGTGGCGTTGTAGTCACCTGTCGGTCTGGGTGGCTCAGTTGCTTAGACGCTGGCTTACTGATCCCAAGGTCGCGGGTTCAAACCCGGCCCAGGCCAATGGTTTTTAAGTGTGCTTAAAAACGACAGCTCCATGTCAGTAGATTTACTGGCATGTAAAAGAACTCCTGCGGAACAAAATTCCGGCACACCGGCGACGCTGATGTGATCCTGGCAATTGACAGCGTCGTTAAACAACAAAATAATTTAAAGTTGTAGTCACCTGGCTTGCTGGGGTGGACCCATGAGGCTGGTGGCTGCTTGGCTGACCCTTGTGTCGAGATGAAGACTCTCTAGTTAGGGACACTCACGCTGGCTCTGGTTGCAACACCCCTATCATCCTCTTCCTCCCGGGTCTCAACGTGTGGAATCACCTCCGTCTCTACCTCTACCTCTATCATGCATTACTTTGTGAAGGACTAACTGCTAGTATATTTTTCTGCGATTTTCTAATGACATAGTTTTAAATGCTTTTACCAGCTCAGTATACTTCATGCACTTCTGTGCATACAAATAGCTATGTACATTCATTACTTCGTAATATGACGGTGGACAATTAGCCATTATTACCTGGTCGCGGATAAATAATTTTAAACGTGTAACATTGTTTTACAAAGCAGGAAGTGCTTAAGGTGAATGCACCATTACAAATTGGCTGTGATATTGGAGGATAAACTTTCACCAAAGTAACCATGGAGATCACAAAGGGGTGGATTACACGTAAAAACTTTCAGAGCGCACCATCAAACAATAATTACACATGAAAGATAAAACAGGCGTGAAAACAAAGCGTATGCAGCTAATTCCCGCCTGTCATCCACCCCAAAACTGGCAACAGTAGCAACCTGTCAATAAATGTTGGTGGTTTCATCTCTGTGTGTTTGTTTTTTCAAAAGTCGAAATTTAACGGATGCAATGGCTGATCCCTGGCAGCAATAAAATGTGACTCGGTGTGGGCCTTGGGTCGATCTGGGCAACTGTGCTTTAGGAAGAAGTTAAAACATCATTTTCTAGTTTTCAATTTCGAATTTACAGTATCCCAATTTTGCATTTATTTTCACGTGTAGCTATATCAAGCAATGCAGTCCTTCCAAAAATCCAGTAACAAGGTTTGACCACAGATGTATACGTATATTTTGACGCACCTGGAAAAAATCTGATGTGTTGCACTCACATGACATTCTCTACTCTTCTTACAAACAGTGGCGTAGCATGGTGTGTGGACTTTGGTATGCACTTGAACATTATGCTAAGGGTACGCATAGGTGAAATTTCTAAATTCTACCATTATTAGCGGATTTTGTTCAAACTCAAATCAGACATAATACATGTAAGGAATAATGTATATTCATTGCAATATCTTTAACAACTTTAAATTTATTATCTTTTTCAGCGTACCTGAAATGCTCCACACGATAAAGATTTCAACATTTTGATAATTTAAAATATTATTCTGTTGCAGATAGGTACTCTCAAAAGAATGTTGGGAATAGAAGACTTTGTAATGCTTTGGTTTATTAAATAACAATTATTAACTTTGAATAAATATTTTTTTCACACTATTTATAGATTTCATAGAACTTTATAATTCACCTATGTACATCGTTTGACGTGACTGGCGTGAGGCAAGCACTACCACCAGCCGCTCTGTTTCAACGCTTGGAGTGATGCGCAGATTGTTGTTCGAAACATACTACTCAACAAGCATTAGCCAATTGGATTAGTATACAGAAATAGAAAAGGTTAACTAAGGAAAACTGACAGGGTATGCAACACATTATCCACATCCATTGATGCCTCGTCCCTGCTTACAAACTCATTACTCTATCGCCTTCATGTTAGAAATTATCTTATTGTTGATTTTCTTGTAGGTACCTACAAGGGGAATATGGGAATGCAGTAGACTTTAAGCGATAGTCAAATATTTTAAAGCTTTGGAATTCTGTTCTCTTTGCACGGCCAAGAGATAAAAAAGTGAAAAACGACCTTCCATTTGAGAAAAGTTTTAAGTATTGCGAAACTTACACAAATAACAGGGAATATCTCCGAAATGGTTCACTCCACAAAAAATGTATTTGGGCATAACTTGGTGTTTTAAGGAGATCTACATTTTTTGTACAGTCAGATTTGGTCTATCTCTTACGGTTTACCAGTTATGCAAAAAGTCATCAAGAACAGACATGACTACATAGGCTATAGACAGAAAAAATACACATTACATTTGCCATAAAAATATCTTAAACATGCTGGCATTTTAATCAAAATCTTAAGAGCCATTTTTGTGAAAATCAAAATTTTCCATGTAAAAGGTAGTTTAGGAAGGAGGGATTTTCATTAAAATCTTCGTGTCGCATCCTTGAAATATATTAAACTTAAATACCAACTTTTCAACCGACTTTTGGTTTTTGAATTATGTTGTTCACAGACAGACGCGCGCGCGCTGGCCTTTCTCTCTCTCTCTCTCTTTTTTTTTTCCCCCCCTTTCAGGGGGCCCCAAAACATCCTACTTCCAGTGAACTCTCGACATTGAAATTTTGGGTCGAATACTAAAAGCAAAAATGAATATTTGTCCCTTATGAGCTGCTATTACCATTCATCCCAATGCGATGAAAATTATCAAATCTAATTTTTTTTTCATAGAGAAGGTTTATATACCATCAATTTTACTAAGCCACGTATTACATTCACATGGATTTTTCTACTCGCTTTTCTTTTACGGAACATAACCCCATTACTTTCTCTACTCCCACTTCTATAAAGAGTACGTTTTCTATATGTTTGAAATAGAAATGCATCGTAATACATTCACACGGTTTTCTCTACTATTTTTTTATGTAACACTTTTACGTTTTCTTCTCTACTCGCTCTTCAACATACAATTCGTACAATTTTCTATATGATTGAAATGAAAATGCAACGTATGGTTTTATTCGCTTTTCTTTTGCATAACACATTTACATGTCCTCCTGTACTTATCCTTCAACAACAATGCATACAATTTTCTATTACTGAAATAGAAATGCAACGTATTACATTCACAGTTTTGTCTATTCGCTGTTCTTTCTACGGTATTTGTGGTTATTCAACGGTGCTTTTGCATAGTGTCTTCCCGTGTTTTTATTTATTTAGTTTATTTTTCATTCCTCGTAGTACCCTAAGAGTTTTAATTAAATATTTGTTTAAGTACCTATGTTAAGTAATATATGTCTCGAAAGAAATACAAGAATATTAAGCCGAAAGTTTTAGGGATAAATCATCAAACCACGGGCAAGGCTAATAATTGCATAAAACAGTCCACGTGCGTGTATATCTATGTATGAAGAGCATTATTAAAAAATACATTTCGGATTAAAATCAAAGAAGATATTAAAGTTCAGCATTTTCTAAAAGTGCAACACTAAAATCATCCCAACCCAAGATCCCTTGACAAGGAACATCTTGTTTTTACTTTCTTAAAAATCGCTCTATTTTGGTAAAAAAAATCCATTTTAAAACATATTGTATGACTGATAATAGATCTTCTTAAACGCAACATTGAAATATTTTTGTATATTAGCCATTTCCGAAATATTCTTTATTATTAGGTTCGAGTTTCAAATACTTTATGACTTTTAACTCCTAAGACACTATTCAGTGTTCCCAGATGGCCCCGCAAAAAGGGACCTTCAAAACTATCACGTAAGAACACACTTTTTAATTATTCAACTATTGCTTCAGCCCCCTGTAGCTCTGAATTTCTACTGCGTTCATATCCTTCCTTACGATGGCAGACACAAAATATAATGGCGGTAAATACCTGATCATTGCTAATTTCTTTCTTGTTCTACAAATAAGTTCTGTGGGCGCAAATTATATTTATATTAATTGCTTTACAGCTTGATTTCACAGCTTGTTTAAGTATACAACACCGCAAGGTGTGGTAAGTCTCTGATTGGATGTTGTGCTGAGCCATCCGCCATTAAATGTTGTCAGCCAGATTTCTAATAGCCGCACTGTGGTTGATATTCGCCATGTTCCCGTATATCTGCAGTGCAATAAAAGTTTTTGAACAGTCCATGTTATAGTACAAATTATTGCATGAAAAATGGCAGGTATGGAAAGCAAAAGTGATTCGGAAATGCTGCTGGAATATGAGGGTCATTCCTAAACGTTTTCAAATGATCCTCGTACCTATCAAATCTTTAGTCTTTAAAAACGAATATTGTGATCGTTTGCTTCTTCACTAGCCACTGTTTGGTTTCCTTGAGCATCAATTCGCTGGCGCATAACACAAACGGTTCACTTACACATCTCAACCTCTCCTCTCCTTGCTTAGACAGCTACGCTGCAGTAGATACCATAACAGAAGCAGCCAGCGATTAGCCTTCCTATTATTTCCGAAATTTGTAGAAGATTCTCCGAAAGAAGAGGAGAAAGGACGTTCCGGAGATTTATATTCGCATTCATACAGGAATTCTGGATATTTCGATAAGCGCGCGCTCTCTCTCTCTCCCTCTCTCAAACAATCGTATGCCAGTCGGCGCCGAAACCATGCCCTGCCCAAGCTTAGTACAGTAAATTTACCTATTTCTTATGCATTTTATAAGTGCGCCTTTATTATCTTATGTAATTTTATACTAGTTTATTAAGTAGGTTGTAGAAATATATACTATTTTGCTGGCATGATTAGAGATTAAGTACTAAATCAACATTGAAGAATAACATTGGTTTCAGGGCATTTGTTTCTCTGGGATTGGTTTTCGAAGCTTTGTTAATTCAAGTATGAAGAAATATTGTATCAAATGTCTTCATTACGCATATTTATAAAAAATTTAGAATAGTTTATTGTATAATGTTGGCATGAAATTTAGTTCTATAATTTTAATATTGTATTATTTTTAAGTATTCTGCTGTTTTAATAAAAATATTATAATATTATATTTTCCATGCATAACATGAAAAGCAGTTCCTATTGAAGTTTCGTTTCGGATACATTTTGTAGTAAGAAAATATTTAAAATTGGTGTTATTTTTAACTTTTATATTTTGATCGTGTTAAAATGCTCATCATAGTGTGCCTATTTATGTGCTTATAACTGCAGTTGACTAAATTGAATTGTTGTCTCGTGGGTATATTTGTTATTGCTCTAGAAAGTGCCATGTGATTCATTAGAGCGCAGCATGTGGACATTATTTGCATACAGCACTGTTAATAGCAAGTTATCGGCACATAAAAATATTCAAAATTTAATTCAATAATTATTCCAGATTTACTGCATAAAGCTCACGATAATTCCCTTGCGTGCAGTAAAATCCATAAATATATGATACAGTAGCTATTGTTTGGGCCTGGTGCAACATTTTGGACGCAGCGGGAGTAAGATAACGTAATAATATTGTTTCAGGTTGTCCGGGGCGCCGCCCAGCCTATGTTGCGTCACTCATCACACTGGGGAAGTCACCATGGTAACGGAATTGTGACGTCACGACTCGGGGCAGTAGGCGTGTGACAGTTTGCGCGTGCGCGGGCCAGGAGCCAATGAGCAGCAAGCGGCACTCCGCATTGGTCCTCGGGGCCGAGTCTAGAACAGTTTACTGCTTGGCTGCAGTGTACGAAGAGGTTACGTGTGTGAATGGAAAGTTCTGCTAAGAGTGTTTTGTATTTATGAGGATTTTACCCTTTTGATCTCACATTGAGAGAACAACACAGTGTATTTGAACCAAGTGAAGTGAGTTGGTTTCCTGTGCTAGAAGATTCGGTGGCAGTAGAAGTATAAATAAGTGAAACGCATTACCAAAACAACTTCCCTCCCCCCACCCCTTAACTGCGACCTGCATTTTACCGTACGTCTTTTTTTCTTCTCTGTCTTCTGCCGCGTGTGGCATTAGTAGTGTAGAGTTGAAACAAATCACAGCAGCTATAAACACCAAGTGAGGAATTAGCCTGATTACGTGTTTAATTTGAGTTAAATTATAGCTACGCAGTTAGCTATGTCAGACCAGGAGGTCGTTGTCACTAGATGAACGGCACCAGGATGGCGTTAAGGAAGAGACCGCGACATCCACCGGACTACTACGGCGATGTGTGTGGCGGGGGCTACGGGAGGGACATTCCTTTGGCGGGCAGTATGCGGGACTTACGGCGAGGTAAACAAGAGTTATCGTGGCGAGACAGTCTGTGCAAAAAGTGTCACCACATATCGAGGATCTCATCGCATCGAACGTGGGCCTGGCAGCGCGGGAGGTGGCACGTTCTCTTCGCAGCGGCAATGTTGTTGTGGATGTGTACTGGCGCCACGATGGCCCAGCTCGTACCCAGGGACGCCGGCAGAGACAAATCACAAGCTGGTAAGTACCGGATACAGCTTCTTTGCCCTTGGAAATCTTGTATCAAGTGTGCAGGTGTGATTTTATCTATAAACACTGTGTAGACATCTGAACAGCGAGCAGTCAGATGCGGGCTGTTTCACTTTTGTTTTACGAGGACATTAGCCCCGCCCCCTCCATTTTTTCTCCGCATCCATAAACAAAATCATGCGATAGCGGGAAAGCTCACCTAGAATATTTGTTCTAACTGGAATTTTTGTATTAAAGTATGGAATTTATTTTGTTAATCCGGTGCTTTTCACGGAAGCGTAAATTACTTTATCATCAGTTAACATTTCAGAAGTTGTTATCCAATTCTCAGTTTAATTAGGCGATGTCTAAAAGCCCTTAAGCACCTATAAAAAGGTTAGAATTTACATTCGAAAATAAAAAAAAGTGTGTTACTAAGTTAGCTTAAAATTCCAAAGGCTGTGTTTAATGTTAGAATGTTAATCAACATGCCGAAAATATATTTTATTTTGTGAACCAGTAAAAACTTTGAAAATATAATTGCTTTAGATAAATATTCAAACAATGACATGATATTAAGACTTAACTAATGCAGCATAAAAGTAATAAAACAACAATAATGCAATTAATTGTCCCCTTACCTCACGACATGGCTTAAAATTTAGCATTGTATAATTAAACATGGATGTAAAATTCTTTCGTTTATATAAACACACATCAGAGGGAAAGAGAGAGAGAGCAAAGTTTACTATAGTGTAGATGGCTTGGTTGTGAATGTAAATAAATAAAAAAGGTGGGCTTTTGAAATAGGTTTTCATATATACTACACTAAATGTTGACAGTTGTTAGTTTTAATAGATTCATAAACTAAATTATTCCTTTATTCAACGTGATTTTCAAGATGTAGAGACCATATTTTAATGAATTACAGACTAGTTGGAAAAATGCATGCAAACTGACATTACGAACCATAAACATTGAAGGGAAGTGTTTACCAAAGTGCTAAACGACGTCATAATAACTTAAAGATCATTGTAAAAAACCATGCTTCTAATTAAAGACATTTCAACTGTCAAATCTGTGCTAGAAACAATACATACAGCGCTATCCCATTTGGCTAGTCTAACTCGGTTACTACGCAGTTGACTTTCCATATGGCAGATGGTTGAACCACGTTTGCAGCACAGTAAGGGAAGATAATTTACTAATTTTGTACGAAAACGATAAGAACGGGTTCTTCGTAGCTGTCTGCAATTATGCATTTACAGTCACGTCACAAATTAATTAAGATAAAGTTATGCGCAGTAGATTTTTACAACTGAGGGCACCCTGTTTAGGATTTTGTATGCTTTAAGAAAGAAAACTTTTCCGAAGCTCACTAATAATCAGTATTATCATTCTACTTAAACGGTTTTTAGCTATATAAAATAAATGGCAGGTTTTATTTGGGGTATCTCTGCGGTTTAGTTCTAACATTTGACGTTTTAAGAATGGCAGGAAAAGTTCCCCAGAATTTTATACGAAGACAATATTTACAAACTCGAAAAGCACATTGCAGTACTTACATTTCTTATATTTTCAATGTTATGTAACTTCAGTAATAATATTAATAAAGCAGCTAAATATTTCATGTCCTATCATGGTAATAGACACCTTTTGGGGGGGGGGGGGTCCTTGAAATCCAGTGCATTTTTTTAAACTTACTTATTCAGGACTTGTATACGTTGTGATAACTATAAGTTGCATAATGCAGCACACAGTGGGCGTTTTCCATTATTAATAATTACAGTGTTTACAAATTTAAGGCACTTTCCGACACATTTGAACATTTTTACTTTCTCTACCTTGTGGCAGGTAGAGGAAGCATTTCCGCTCAGTTGCACGTTTCGAATGTATTGATGATGATGATGATGATCATGATGATGATGATGATGATGGTGGTAATAATAATAATAATAACAACAATAATAATAATAATAATAATAATAATAATAATAATAATAATAATAATAATAATAATAATAATAATAATAATAATAATAATAATAATAACAGCAATAAGAATAACTATAATAACAATAATAATATTAATAACAATAATAATAGTAACAACAATAACATCAATAATAATAATAATAATAATAATAATAATAATAATAATAATAATAATAATAATAATAATAATAATAATAATAATAGTAATAATAGTAATAACAGTAATAACAATAGTAATAACAACAATAATAATAGTAATAATAATGAAAATAAATTATTTAGAAAAATGGGTTTGAGAAAATGGAGAGGGAAAAGGTGATTACCTCAAAATCGTAAGGTTAAATGCAAACATCACCATCTAAACTATATCATCATTGTCATCACCACAATCACCACTACAACCATCACCATAATCGTCATCATCATCGTAACCACAAGGGATATACAAAATCTTAACCACACCAAATTTGAAATATGTTGTTAGTTGTCAAATAACTTATTTGTGTCGTTAGCTTTTTTTAATCTTTATGTTTATATTGTGAAATTCTTTCAGGTTGAACTATCATCTATAAAAGATTCCTGCCATTCTGATCTTTTTTTCTTCTTCGTAGGGTTCACTAACAACAAAAACTAGCGAAATGTCAACGAATTCCATATTTTGCTTTTAAGCTTTTGTCCATCTTAATGCTTTATCAGTTGCACAAAATTACACAATTGCACCCAGGTTGAAGACGACTTCAGCCATTCGCAGTAAATTTGAGATATAATCTTTTCAGAGATGCAAATCAGAAACAAAAACAAAAAACTATTTTACACTATATTATGGGATGGGGAGTTCTCTTGAAAATGTTCATTTTGTTTCCTTGGAAGATGCTAACTACACATTTTAAGAATGCTGTTTTTCGGATTCAGGGGAACTCAAAACTTTTTCTTGTGGTCTTGGTACCGAATTGTTACTCATCTACCATAGGCAAGGTAGTAGAGATGCTAAATTATTAATTACAGAAAAAAAACAAGCGTTCTACGCGTTTATAAACATTTGTTTAAAATGGTTTTGGAATCTGTAGTTTTCAAATGGCGCAATAATTTGGGTATTTAGGAACATTGTATCGGAAACAGGAGCGTCCTGCCAGTTTCGGTCGACGCATGCGCTGCCTGTGTGCTGCCCGCATTTTCCTTGTGCGTAGTTAGACGCAGCCTTCAGGATTTGTATTGGAATTCCTGGATGGGCGTGCTATCCCTTTGATCTTGTATTTGGTCTTCAGCCTGGGCACATCTGGGAATATTCTCACAGCCCAGGAGTAAATGAGTTTTTCCATGCAGCGTCAAAATGTACCTACCTACTTATTTGCTAACTAAATCAGTATGGAAAAAGTGGAAATTCACGCTTCAGCACATATTATTTCATACTTACAATCGAACATGGGCAGAAGGAAAAGTTTGGTATTGAAATATTGCAGATTACGGCAGGATAAGTGGTTCGTAAGAATATAAAAGTACAAATGCATTGCTTGTGTCGCACTTGTCACAGTTGTGCAGTTTGCATTGGCTTAATCACTGAACACAAGAAGTTTATAATAAAGATTTTGCGTTTAGCGCAAGAGACCATTTTTATTCCAACAAAACAAAAGATTGCGATATTCAGATGTTCGAATTGTCATGTAGCCAACGAATCATCCAAGTTTCCATATTTTACATAGAGTAATTAAATTTCAACATAGTGAGATTTAAAACATTTAGAGTGGCCATCCTTTCGGCTTCTCTGTCCAGAGATCTGGCTTCGATTCGCGGCTGCCACGGGAGGTTTTTCTTTGATTAGAACTCCCCTCCCCCACAATATCTGGAGTTATTATGCTTCATGATGGTGACTAAAATATACTGCTTTTGTGATATGGTTGTTTGTAGCTAAATTCCAAGTCCAGAGGTCCGGTTCGACTCCCGGCTGGGGAATGGGAGTTTTTACCGCCTGCGGTGCCGTATTAGTAAAAGCGGGCGTTAAACACTACAATATAATGGGAGTTTTTGTTTAGCCAGAATTATTTCAAATCCTTCCTAGATTCTGGAGTATGAGTGAGATAGTAAATGTGCGCGCGTGCGGCTGCGCATTTAGCAGAAACATGATATTACGATAGTTAATTGGCCCCTCACCAAAGGCAAAAAAAACCTACAGTTCAGCGATAGATGACATCAGTTGTTTACTCAACCATAGCCTCCGATATACCCTATAAGTTGAAAGGGGGCTATAATCTGTCTCGAACTAGAACGATACGATTGCACACATATGGGAGGGGATAAAGATAGAGACAGAGGCACTGTACTGAACGCTCTTGGACTACTGATTGATAGAGGGAAATTCGGAGTAATCAGAGAAGCGTTATTTTAGGGTAACAAAGAAACGAAAACGCCCATGAATGTCCACCAATCAGCAGCGTTTTCTCTATTTGTCCCCTCCCATGTGTTTACAACAGGTTCGTTCTAATTTGAGACAGATTATACACACATTAAACTATTAAAGATATAATGTATTATACAGCTACAATGGGTTTGTTTGCTCGTATTGGAACTCTTCTCATAAGGAAAACGTATTTACCTTCACTAATAGCAGATCGTATTTATTTGTTAACATTTTAACTGAAGTTTCCATTGCAAGTGCATCGTGCAATTTACAACAGACAGATGGGACAAATAACTTTTGCCTAAAACTAAAACACTCGCTAATTAACGTGAATCAAACTATCGTTACAGGTGTAGTGATAAAAATATACAGTAATTTTATGGATGTTGAATTTTGTGATCGTATACGTCATTTCTTATACTTTTTAAAGGAAACTTGTAATTGTGAAGTGGCGTAAATAAAGGTGCTAAGCATAAATTTATCTATCTTTTATTTCATGCATTGCGAATTACTGACCCAGTTTAACAACTCTTTCAGTTTCAAAGTTAGAGCTGTTCGCCAATTTTGGCATTCTACTGCGTCTGTTTTTGACTTGGGATTTCGTATTTAAGTGTACGAGAGGCAGCGTATGAACTAATTGAACTAAGTATTCCGTTTTTACCTTCTTAGCGCGTGTGCTAAGAAATTATTGTATTTCATGCAAACAGCATAACTCGGAAATTAAAGTTAGATAAATGAACTTGGGACACGAAGTTTTTGAAGAAAATATAAATTATGCTATACTTCCACAGAAAAACTGTTTTCAACGATTTTGATTATAATATCGAACGATTAAGATATTTGTACGATAAAAGAATTTTCTGAGAAGTCTTCTTCATTGTGAATTAATTTTAAATATTCTGTCTACAAGGGTAGACAGAAACGTAGTTCACAAAATTCTCGTTAAAACACAATTTATATTCGATAAATGTTTTTGTGCCGTTAACATTTCCGAGATATTTGTTATTGTTTCAATGAATCAAATACGGTTCTCTTTTAAGTCGCCAGTCGTTTGTTTCTCGTGATCATGCAAAGAGTGATATTTCAAAGCCAGCATATAGCGACCCGCTTTTTAAAGATTTAACTATCGCTTTTGCACCCAGAACAAAATATTTGTGTTTATCATTAACATGTCCAATATGAACTATGTAGAAGAATTAAGTTTTTATAATTATGATTTTACGATGACTGGTAAGAGAAACTGGTATGTACGTATTTCACCAGGGCTTTCTAATTAATCAGTGCACTGTAAAAGAAACGTCAGTTTAAATTAATGCTGTCTGTAAATTATTCCAATGACATCGTATTTACCTGAAGCTCAACTGTCTATTACATTCAGCATCTGATTTTCAACTGTTTGCAGGCGGTAACAAATGAAGGTGCAAAAGAAACAGCCATTTTAGATGTGAAATTAGAAATGCAAATCCATTAAAATAAACAGTAATAATTTAGAGGCGGTTCTATTCTTTTTCCTGTTTTACAAATAAATTTTGTGGGCGTAAATTATATTTGTATCATCGGCTGATTTCACCTACGTGTTTAACTACACAGTACAGCAAGGCGTGGCAAGCCTATGATTAGATTTTGCGTTGAGCCAGCCGCCATTCAATTTTGCGGCAGCTATAATATTGTCGATGAGTTCTATTCGGGAAATAGGTAAGAAATGTCACATAAGGTATTACTACAGACTACTCCCTGTTTTATATCATTTTTACCAAACCATTTTTGTCAGCCTATGAAAGAAGGTGCCTTTTTTATTGCTGACAAACTTCTACGAAGATTTATCGTTTATTGCGTCCAAAGTTGGTACAATTTTTTGACAGTTGAACTTTCTGCCTTTGTAATGAAACTTTCAAAAGCTGTTCACCGAACAACCACGATGGATATTGCTGCCAGGGAATACCTGGGTGCAACATTGTTTACTAAGTGAAACGTTTTTGGCATCCGCAGTATGAAATAAATCTCACAGAAGAAAAACGCTAAATATATGTCAAGTTTTCTTCGGCCAAAAAACGCCTTTCGCCCCAGTGTCCTAGGAATATGCAACGTGCACAACACCAAATAGGGGCCTGCAAATGGAATACTTGCAGCAGAGAGAGTCCAACACTCATTGGCCGAAAAGTTCCCAATAGAAGGTAGAATTATTAGTACAACAATCGTGACGTCTTTCAGGCATTGCACCTCCAGAACACAATTAGGTAGTCAAGATATTAAGGAACTTTTACAACCCAAATTACTTCTCAATAGACAATCTACCTATTACGCTGTTTACGTGTCAATATAAATGAGGGGACGTCACGGAGTGAGACCTTTTGTGAGCCGGGCGCATCCATGCTGCTCTTTCGCACTCTCCCGGCCGAAACATAATCTGAACACTGTGTAATTGTCTGTTCTCGATGAAAAATGGTAGGAAAACAATTCAAGTATAGAATGCGTATTGATTTCCTGTCCTCTTTTTGAAGCTGAATGTTACTTCTCTAAGTTTCATCATCATCATCATCATCATCGTCATCGTAGCTGGTTTAATTGTAAAAATGAAAACTACCTTAGTTTTTCGTATTTGAGGATAGGATACGTCATAGCTGACAATCTCTCTGAATTTATCGTTGTAACTAGTTTTATCGCTTCTCTTGATTTTGTAGTATGAATGTATTCTGATGTAAACCATTTCCACTGTATGTCTTAATTCGTTTCACGATTGCAGAGTTTATGATCAAAGCTATTTTATTACTTTTATTTGATAGCTAATAGCTACTATTTATGCATTTTATTACATTTCATTCTTGAAGTCATGTAATTAAATCTCTCCTGTTTTCGTCATTCGTAATCTAGCCGATAAAGTGTAAATAATCTTTGAGATTGCCTCAGATAAGACTTGGTTCGTCATTGTTTTAATTTTCTGTAAGGCTTGAAAAGGTCTAAACATTCAAAGCCACATCGATTTTTAAGTGAAAAGGCAGAAGTTGAGCCGGGGGAAGCAGTATTTTATCGTCAAGTTTTTCTTTAAAATCTTTTTCACGTTGAGAACTCAAGCGTGGCGGGGAGGGCGTAGTTTTACGCGTAGAGCGGGTGCATTCATTGATTTTCGTTTGTTTTAACGCCGGCTGCACGATTTTCTGTTGTTTCGCATCGTTTTGTTTTCATCTGCTGTTTTGTATCCAAGCTCTCGAAGCTTGTGCCTTTGATTTTATGTCTTGGGTGTACGAACGACGCAGTGGTTCAAATTTTCAGACGAGTTGTTTACGTGGCATTCCTCGTCTGAAGACCAAGGTGCGTGAGCCAACTTCACGCCGTATTACCTTTTAACAGGGTGTTTGTGTTTCGTCTTGGAATTTTCTGCACCGTTGCAACTTGTTGGCCCGTTTGGAAATTTGATAAAATATGATAAATATGATAAAATTAAACAGTTCGTATATTGAAGCACGTAGGATCACAAGCAGCTGCTATTTGTTATTTTGAATTGAGCTTCACATATTCACTTTAGTTCAAATTACACGATTTTCAGAAATAACGATTTTAACCAATCAGTTCAGTTTCTTGCGGTATACCAAGATCTCCACAAAATATGCCATTTCTTGCAGCATAAGCTTCTTTGTGTATGAAAATGATCTGAAGTGATAAAATAGAGTTGTAGATGTTACCTCGAGAATCAGAACAAGTAAAATGTGATTCATTTTAATTTCCGTATAGAATCGAGCAGCTGAAGATCGAAAATAGTGATTTGCAAAGTTGTCGACATTGAGGTCAAAATAATAAATGCGCAATTCATCTATCAATTTAATCTTTTAATGTGGTAAATGGCACGTGTTTTAAAAATAAAATACCACATTAGGTGGCGAGAAATTATCAAATTTGCTAAAATTGTAGATTATAATTTTAAAGTTTTTTAAAATTACCCTCGTAATGAACAATTAGAAATTCTGGCTAAAAATGCAATTTTTTCACGTTATATACCATAATAAAAAACATACCTTAACTGCTTTGCGTAATGCTCATTAGTTTGGTTGTAGAAATTCTCAAAAATTGATATCACACTTTTCCATATATTTTTCTTTAGTTATTGTATGTGATATTTAATTGCATTATACGTAGAAAAAGATTTGAAGGACGTATTAGAGAAAAGACATTTGAGTATGAAGTAAACTATATGCGCTTCAACTTCTAATTTTCTGATTGAGTTAACGTCACAGCTATTGTAATGTTGAACGCAGAATATGAAGCAAAAAGTGTGAACCTAATATAACACTTCCACAATTTTTGAACATTTCATCGATGGAGATACTTTAAAAAAGAAATCAATTGCAACTCAAAGTGATAACCCGAAAATGATAAAACTAAAACCTCGAATCGGCAGGTCCAAATTAAGTTTCTTTCTTTCGATGCAGTGGTGGTTTGATACATTAGTGAAAAAAATCACTAAAATCAATAAAATAGTTTGTACTTTACGGCGAAGAAATCTGTATAAAATTCAAAGGTATGAATTCACAATTGTTTTTATTATAAATATGGTACTGTTTTTCATAACGCTGAACACCAATGGCCATTGTTTTGACATTTTCAAATCTTCATAGGTTTAACATGACATCGCCAACCTGCTGGTGTCAACTCCATACCCTGGGAAACCAATAAATTAGTACCCCCCCCCTCCAAAAAAAAAAATGAAAAGAAAAGCAGTTAGAGCATTAAATATTTACATTATGGACCGAAATTTTAATTTATTTATACAATTATGCAATCGCAATTTTCTAATACACGCACGAATGCTTGATTAGGTACTAATCATAATCGGTGATTGCGGTTACTCTGAAAAAAAGGTTTATTTCCATATTTGACAGATCAGTGCACATTTTGCAGCTTCATTTATTGAAATATAAATATTCATGATGTTCTAAGCATCATTCATTCGCTTTACATGTTGATCAGCATTAAATCAATTTCCTGTTACAATGCGGTTTTCAAATCTAAAGGTTCCCAATGAATGTATGCGTATTGGGCATGAACCTGGGACATCTAATGTAGAAAGTTTTATTTAACAAAGAAATTCACGTGACTAGTTTTTTTGCGTATCTGACTATTTTACAGTCCTTTTCGATGTAATAAGATAGCAGAAGTCAGCATTTCGTTTGAAATTAAACATTTTACTATGAAATGTCGCAGTGATTGAATGCTTGTGTTGTCTATTTTGATTATAAACATTCATATCAAAACATGGGGTAAATTCATTTTTACTTTCTCTACCACGCAGGGGGAGTATTGTATTCGACCCAAAAATTCTATGTCAAGATTTCACCGAAAATATGTTTTGAGACTCCTAAGTAAAAAAACAAGCATTTTTAGAAAAAAAAAAAAACCGTGTGTGTGTGTCTGTCTGTGAACAACATAACTCAAAAGTGAAAAGCCGCTTAAAAACCAACGTTGATATATATATATATATATATATATATATATATATATATATATATATATAGATATATATAGATATATATAGATATAGATATATATCTATATATATATTTCAAGGATGCGGCAGGAACATTTTGAAGAAAATTTCTCCTTAATAAAGTACTCTTTACGTGGAAAAAGTTTTTGAAAATTTTGATTTTGTCTAACTGAAAAATGGCTCTAACGATTGTGATTAAACTGTCATATGTGTAACCTATTTTTGTCTCAAATGAAGTATATATTTTGAATTTTCTGGCTGTAGCCCATGAGGTCCTGTGTACCCTTGATGACTTTTGCATAACTCGTAAGCCGTAAGAGTTAGACCAAATCTTACCACACAAAAACATAGATCACAGTTTATGTGAAATGATCCTTTTTGCGAAGTGAACCAGTTTGGAGATATGCCTTGTTATATGTCAGAATTTTGCAATACTCATTTCTTTAGCTCTTGGTCATACAAAGTAAACGGAATTTCAAAGTCATCATATAGCGACCACTCTTAAAACATTTGACTATCGCTTAAAGCCTACTGTAACTACAAGAAAATTAGCAGTAAGGTAATTTCTACAAATGTTTATTCCGATCAACATGAAGTAGATATAGGAATAAGAGTTTGTGAGAATAATTTGTACAAAAGTAGAGCAAGTTGTCTGAGTCCAACACTTAATGTTAAACGGATGGCGCACCCAAATTGGTCTTAAACTAGGAAAACACTCAAATATTCAACAAAGAATATTTCGTAAATGGTTAATGCTGCGAAAATAATTTATGTTTGAATGGGCTCTGCATTTTTGCTGTAGTAAGTACTAGCTGAATTTACAGTGATTTTCATTTCGTAGCCTCGGAATGGTACCCACCGGTTACGTTCCTTACTTAACAGTTGACATTGTGCGTTAAACGACGGTTAGTGTTAGTTGCATACAACTGTTGTAGCACATGGCGTGTTTACTTTCCCGACCTTCAATTTTTTTTCTTCTCCAGTCTACCTCCTTTCCCGCCGTGAATGAGAGTCCTTAAGAACTCGAGGCTAAACACAGGTAGACGGCTTTTTTACCATCTGCCTCCTTCTAGAACCTGGAGGGGGGACCTTTGTGTAGCAGCTGGTGAAAGTTCGGTATGGCTCTCACCCTTACAACTACACCGCCTTTTTCAACAATACCACTCATCTGCTCAAACTAGAGCTGTAAGATCCTCTCCTTAAGTCTGTCGTATGAACTTCTCGCCGATTTGTGGGCTTAGGTTTAAATACGCTACAATCTTGCTAAAACAACTCGTCTAAATTCCGACCGAAACTGCGCAACTAGCGGCAGACCTGTTACTTAGGCTTGGTGAACAGTCATGGTGCTAAAAACTTTAGGAATAAGAACGTGCAATACAGTAGAGTCCCGTCAATCTGAACAGGGCCAGGAAAAAATACCTACCAAATTTGTATTGAATTTTAAAACATGAAAAAATAAAGATTAGCTTTAAACTAGTTTTTCCAAGTAAAAACGTGAACTTACAAATAAATGCTACAGGACAAAACAGTGCATGTGTCGGCCACCTTATACACAAAAACTAAAAAATCTTGTGTTGCACTCATATCATTTTCTCTACTCTAGTACTAACCATTCTTACAAACTCTTATTCCTCTATCTTCTTCATGTTAATCGAGTTAAACATTTGCAGAAATTATCGTATTGTTGATTTTCTTGTAGGTGAAGGGGGAATATGGGAATACAGTAGACTTTAAGCGATAGTAAAATCTTTTAAAGCTTTATAATTCCGATCTCTTTGCAAGAGACAAGACAAAAAAAAGTGAAAAACTACCTTCCATTTGAGAACAATTTTAAGTATTGCAAAACTCAGACAAATAACAAGGAAGATATGCAAAATAGTTTACTCCCCAAAAAGGACAAAAAAAAAAAAAAAAAAAAAAGGATTTGGACATAACTTGATGTTTTAATGAGATCTATATTTTTGTATAGTAAGATTTGGTCTATCTCTTAGGGCTTAGCAGTTATGCTAAAGTTATCAAGAGTAAACAGGACTACATAGGGTTTAGGAAGAAAATTGAAAACATACATTTTATTTGCCATAAAAATGTCTTTAAAAATTATGACCATTTTAATAAAAATCGTTAGAGAGATTTTTGAGAAAATAAAATTTTTCGAAACATTTTGCATGTATAAGGTAGTTTAGGGTGGAGAAATTTTCTTCGTGTCGTATCGTTGAAAGATATTAAACTTAAGTACCACTTCAGTTTTTAACCGGCTTTTGGTTTTTGAGTTATGATATTCACATACGTACACACGGGCCATTTTCTAGAACTGTTTTGGAACCAGGGGATCTCAGAACGTATACTTCCGGTGAAATCTATACATCGAAATTTTTTAGTCGAATACAATACTTCCCCCACTTAATACACGTAGTAAGGAAGGAAGAATGGAAGGCCTAGACCTATTAACAATGTGCATACCAAGTTTGAGTGCAAGTTTGTTACGTTAAGTAGAAAATAAAACGGAAAAGCAAATCAACACCTAAGAAGTGAAATCAGTGGTGTTCTTTTGACGCAACGCTCTGAAATCATGTTAATACTCAACACATAAACGCTTAAATTCAGTTGTCTATTTGACGAAAATCCACGTAATCAGAATTTTCGCTAATCCGAAAAAGTTCCAATTAGTTTGCATTAGTGGAAGTCTAATGAATTTTTGTGCGCTTAGTTTTATGAAGAGGATATTGTATCCTAACGATAATGCATGATACTCTTCAGAACTTATTTTATCCTGAACAGAACATATATGGCTAACGCAACATTTAATGGCGGGTGGCTCAATACAACGTCCAATCACAGCCTTGCCACTCCTTGCGGTACTGTATAGTTAAACAGTGTAAAGCCAGTGATATATCATTTGCATCCACATAAAGTTTATTTGCGCAACAGGAAAGAGAAAAGTAGTAGTCAGCTATCAGCCACCATTAAAGTTTGCGTCTACCAGAATTTCAGAATGCATAATACGAGTAGCTGACAACAAACAAGTTTGGACTTTCACTTGTAGGTATCAACACATGCATGAGAGCAGTGGCCGTGTTAGCAAACAATACATTTGCTTCTTCAGTTCTATTCTGTTATTAAACTGAAGATAATGTATTCAATAATGTTCAATTATCTTCTTTACTTTTCGCGATAGAGAAATATATTGAAATATTTTTGTTGCTCATATTTGAACCTATCATGACACGAAATCTGCGCACTCGTACCCCCAACGCCCTGTATAGTGTGTTCTACGAAGCTAATAAAACAAATGTTGATGAATCTTGCCGGAACCGAAAAGTGGCGAATGCTGCCGATGCTGGAAACGAAGAGAAAAACAAAGCATATGATCTGAATTGTGTTGAATCTGAAGGTGTAACCTGTTAGTCACAAATTGCATTATTGAGAGAAGAGGGTTGGGCGTTGCCATGGTTACATTTGCTGCTGGTTCTTCCGCTACATTCACCTAGAATTGCTTCATATCCACTTGAGAGGATGCTTTTGCATGGGAGGGAAGCTCTGTTCACTTTGTTTACCAAAACGGGCTCCGCACGTGTGAAAATGCGCGTGTCTCAATGTTCCACTTTCAAGAATCACTGCAACTGGTATAGCAGGAGCATCATGAGGAAATTGTGGAAGAAACTGGAAGTGAGAGATGAATTCTCCTGTTACTTTAAAATTACCTATATGTTTTACTTTCTTTTCGTGTTGTGACCTAGTGCATTAGCAAGGTAAAGAGGGGAGGGATGGTATTCTTTCAAGCTTTCCGAGCAGTATTCACGAGATCTGAACTGTGTCAACATTCCTGACCTTCCGCTTTGCCATTGCCATACCTATGTCCACAAATTTATTCGAATAGACAGGGTGAAATCCAATTATTTAATATAATTTTGTGGATAAACAACTCATTTTAGCAACAAGTGGAAATATACAGGAGTAACTTATCTTTTGAACGATATTCGACCAATTTTATTTATTATTAATTCAACCATGCACTATATAGGTGAAGGCCTTGAAGTTCATTCTTGCCCCACATCGCCAGAAACAACTGAGTGGCAAAGCGCTAACTTTCAAACCAATAACAACAAATGATTCAGAAATAGCTGTGGAATTAAATTTTGCGTTTTAACACTAGAATACTAAGTAGAATCTCTTCTCTATTTTTGGTAGATAACTATAATTCAGTACAATTTCCTCTTGAGTTTTATTCATTTTATGTCCCCACTACTGTCGCCTAAAACTGAACACTGGAAGGGACATAATAACTCGTTAAATTCATTTCTGTTCTGCATATAATATATGACGCGGTTCGAATTTGAAGTTAACAAAAGCAAAACGAATGACTTGAATACTCAGACCGGTTAGTAACCAATTGGCTGCTTGCCCTAACCATTGGAAAAATACAGTAGTGGGAAAACTAAATCAACTGAATTTGCGAACGTGATATACAAAACACTATCTGTGTAGTTTTTACCGCAGCTTGTAATTATTGATTTTTTTGCCATCATAACTTAACTATCGCTTATTTATGTTCTGTACCATATATCACAAATTCAAAAGATGTAATATAGGTACATATGTATTTACCTGAATACTTTTTTCGCTCCTTGAATGCGTTAGGCTTATGGATAAAACAGTACAGCTTATATAATTAGCTTGTTACTAAATATTTCCCATTAAGAATCTTATATAGCGATTTTCAGTTAGGTATAGTATAAACCAATAACACAGATTATCTCGGAAATGGTTAAAGTATTTAAAAAATCATATAAGTTGTGTACTCCGACGAGATCTACATTTTTTGTAATGATTTTTGTAAACAGAAAATTCTTTCACGTAAAGGATGATTTGGGATGGGACATTCTTGCAAGATAGAGAACGTAAATACATGGTTTCATATTTAACCAAGTTTTCTGAGTTATTCTGGTCCATCCGCCCCCCTCTCTATCTCTCTCTCTCTCTGTGCCTCTCTCATGCACACATGGTCCGCTTTACAAAAATACTTTTTTTTTTGGGGGGGGGGGGTTCAGGGAATTTCAAAACATGTATTTCCGATGAAATTTCTACATCAAATTTTGAGGTAGAATACAATACCTCCTATACTTTGAGTACGTATTACAAAGAGTAAAAATATATTTTCTTATAGCAATAATAATATTCATTTTAGGCAAAATGAAATGTCTTGCGGCATTATTCAAGAATTTTCCAGTATTACGGAAACATTTTTGCACCATTGTCAAGAAAGATGGCAGTTGGACTAAACGACCATTTGTAATGAATATTATACCTGATTGTAAAGTTGTAAAATAGACCCACCCATCGTTGGCTAGCAGTAAACATTGCCTTTCCACGTAGGTAATGCAACACGAAAATGCATGAATATCTGTTTGAACGATCATGCTGACTGTCAACAATGATTTTAAATTTGTAAATAGAGTGTTTACAAACATATAGATTAATTCATGGCGATACGGGACAGATGCGTAAGGGCTGCCATTGTTGCAGCTGTGGCACGGATTGTTGATCACGTGCTCTGCTGATGGTCGCGTGTCTGTCGGTTGTTGCTTTCCACGTGATCAATCATTTTGCTTTTGTTAAAGCGAAAAGTGAAAATCCAGTTTCCTTTTAAGACAGCATTTTGGAAAGTTGTGCATACGCAAGTGCGTGCTGTACATTTTACTGACATTGCTTACATTATTATGACGTTCTGCTATTTTTGTTGTGACCTCTGGTCAAACACTACAATCTTCCGGGAGAGTTGGTCTTTCCGGAGTCAATTATCATTATTGATAATTTTTATCACTATGACATACAACCACACCTGAAAATCAATTTCTGGATTCAGAGCTACTGGCATATACATTTTCAATCTCGATGTTTTCCTGCCTGTGTATTCATAGATCTAACTCAAGATTTAAGAAAAGTTGTAAAAAAGGTGTCGACTAATCGATTTGAGGTTGACAACGAAAGCATCCGAAAAAGCTCAATTTTAGGTGAGCCAGAATATCTTGAGCCACAATCAATGTATTGTATTCCAACATCAGTTTGAATGGTTTGAAAAATTTGAACTTTGTTCATTATTTAAACATGCTAAATATGTATTGCGGCACTAATATTTTGTAGGTATATCTGCGAGTGTAAACGGATGAGTAGTTTACTCTGTAGGTTATAAGAAAGAATGCAACTTCTAGGTGCATTTTTTAATCGAAGAGAACCTATTAGCATAATTTTTTGCGTCCTTTCTTACGTATGAAACAACTCACGTACTATGGAAAGTACTGCTTGAAGTTGCTTTCAAATTTGCCTGAAATCAGTTCAAAATTAAGGGTAATTTAGATGGAAAGCTCTTAAAATTGTCAGCTTAAATGTGAATCACAGTTTCGTAACTGTATGCCACAGTTTAAAGAAAATTTAAGGTAAAAATCGATTAAAAATTAAGGGTAGTTTATGTGTAGAGCCCTGTAAAGTTCAACTTTTAGAGGAACCATTTCTCGTATGGAACTAAGTTTTGAAATCTACTCAAAATTAAGGGCACTTTCTAAACTTGTATTTTTAGGAATTGTTCTTCAAAATGTTCTCTTGATACAAAAATTCAAGGCGTACCATTTGAAAACGCAGCTGAAACGTAACGTGAAAGACCTGTTTTGTTTTTAATGTGGATGCGCTTGTTAAAGTCGTAGCAAAACGTAAACGATGCAAAAGTAATAATTGATGTTGTATACAAATGTGTGAAATAAATATTAAAGCAAAATAAAACGGCAGGTTGCCTTGTTGTACGATTCCTTATGGAATATCCGAAGAACCCACGTGACAGACACCCAGAAGATGCGTGTTGAATAGGGAATGGAAACCTGACAAATGCCTGTACAAATTGTCTTAACACTAGTTACAACAAACACACAACACGATAAACAAATGCTGTACACAGGTAATCCGCATGCCACACATTTAACAAGGACGCTGAGAACGTCATTTATGCATGGCCGCTATCATATTTCTTATTACCGCTTTCTTTGGGGAAAGAGATAATTTTTAAGTGCCCATTTATACTAAATAGTCGTCTTTTACCATTAGTGTCGACAGTTAGGTGTATCAGTTAATTACTCTCGCAAAATTGCCTCTATTTTAAATATTGCTACACCTAACCTCAAAAGATAATACAAAAATGTGTTTTAACTTTCTCTGTAACTTACCTCACCTTAAAAAATCTGATGTGTTACATTCTCCTGACTTTCTATTACTCTTTATGGTGTATTAATGGACATATAAGCTATTCCTAGAAAGTTAATTTTTCTACTTCATTTTAAGTGAAATAAACACTTGCAGAAATAGCCACATTACACATTTCGTTTTAGATACAAAGGAGTAGCGATAGTCAAATGTTTATGAAGTGGCCACTATAAAGGGTGCTACACTTTAATTGTGACTTCTTGACGTTAAGGTGAAGCATAACTTCCTCTACCATTTTCGCCTGTAGTGCATGGTTTCATGAATAAAATTGTTGGAATATTTGATTGCCAATATGGCAGCTCTCCTTTATCTGCAATTAGCATAAAAAGGCAGAGCATACATGACTTTTCCACTTACCAATGTTATTAAAGGAGATGCCAAAACTGGCCACCGTCTTTGTTCATACATTTTTGGCACCTCTTTAGGAAATTATCCATCACTCACCGTACCTCACGTTGAGAAATGCTGGGAATTTCCTGGCAGATATTTTGTTTTAATTCTTCCAGGTGTGTAGGTTTCTCTTGTACACTTTATGCTGTAAATAGAAATCGCAGATCACCTGGAAATCTTTCTTCAAATCGCACTTTCATTTGGCGAGCTGAGTAAACACATACGAATCATAAATATTTACACGCTGTGCAGTGGAAAACTGCTGAGCCATAATACACTTTGTGACTAAGTAGAGGACAAAATAATAAAGCACTTTGGTAACACCTCAATCAGACGTTATCACGTCAGCTTAATAGTGCACTTTCAGAGCAGAGAAAAACAAGTCAGCCGCATTTCGGATGTTTTTGGGTCTCTGTATTTTATGATTTACTTAAAAATAGTTGTATATTCTGGTCGTGTTGTTAAATTTTGAAGTACAAAAATTCCAAGTCTTCCGGCACAAAATACGTATTGAAAAAAATCCAGAAAAATAAATTATAGCTCAAAAGTAAGCTAACAAAATAACAGACTGCATCTGTGATCTGATGGTTAGCATGCTAACTTCGAAATCCGGAGATCCTGGGTTCGATTCCCGACTGGGGGATGGGAATTTTTCTTTAACTAGGATTACTCCCCGCCCTACCTGAGTGTGGAAGTAAGAATGAGATTGTAAATGTGTGCATTTAATGTTTATAAAGAAAACCCTAAGTACATGAATAGCAACCATGCAGCAGAATGGATGAAATTTGGGTTTTACAATTGTATTTGCATTACAATACATTATATAAATTGTAGAAAGCTAGCATTATTAGTTTAGTATTTCAAAATGTCATTGTTACGTATACTTAAGCACGAAATATAACTTTCTAACATAACTATTTCATTTGGTAAAAATTAGTCAGAATTGACAGTTTAATGCAACACGTTGTCAAAGTAACAGACTGTTATTCTACGATGGTGAACAGACATAAACAGAAAAGGTGATGTCATTGGTCTTCCAACGGGGTCAGCAAACTTTGACCTTATTTACATCGGAACGTGCTTGGCTTCTGTTTACTCCCGTGATGTTTATTTGTTCGTTGATTAGGTTTTATTCGCTGAGATTTGTTCCTGGTCAGTCACATGCAGATGCAGAAGGTTGCAAGAGGTCATGTGTCGACTTGACGCAGGGAAAACCACGGTTGCGATTTGGAGAAACAGGCACCAAGCATTTATCCTTATGACTGCGAAGTTTCTACACTCAGTGGTTCCCATTTGGGATTCTTCTTAAGGGAAAGACTATTACAAAATAGGGTGAAATCGAGGAAAATGTTTGGCTAACAATCAGCAGCTACACTGACACGACTAGATAAGAAAAATAATTATACAGCTTAAATTAACTTGAAACTGTTTCGTTATAATATGAGATAGCATTTTACGATAGTATAAAATGTATAAATAAGGAAACGCTGCGTTAAATGTAATTTTATTTCAAATATTCACACACACATGATATATGAGAGGGGAGAGAGCAAGACGAATAACGACTTCTCTTTCGAGAAAAGTACGAATATTGGAAAATTCAAGTCAATAACAATGTATGTCTTGGAAATGGCTAACTCAAAAAGTAATTCTGAAAAAAAATAATTTGTGCGCTTTAACGAGATCTACATTTTTTATCTATCTCTTTATAGTTCATCAGCTTTGAAAAATAATTCAGAGGCGGTTTCTATATAAATTAAGATATACATTTTATTTGCCATGAAAATATCTTATAATTAGAGCGAGGACATATATCCACTGAAGAAGAAATCAGGTTGACTGCACGGCGAATTGCTTGCTTGACGTCATCGCTGCTACCTCGGACTGAGGGGTGAACAGCGTGCTCTGGTTCAGTATGACAGCTGTACCGTACAGATAGGGAGTGTTATTTTCTGTGCGATCCGTGTTTACATACGAGGTGAATAATGTCTTCAGCTTTAGGCGATGGTAAATTAAATAAGTTTTTGGAAGAATTTGGAAGAAATAATTTCGTATTGAATGGCGATACGATACACTGTAAGTTATGTTATTCACAAATTAGAGATTCCAAGGAGAAACGGAAATTGTTGAAGCAACATTGTAATACCAAAAACATAAAGCACTTGTTGCAGCATCAAAGAATAAAGAACACGACCATTTGTCACTTCAATCGGAGTTTTTTTAAGACATGTGCAAAATAGATCATGTAAAATCATGTAATGATCCTGGCTACGCTACAATGGTTCATATAAAAATTGGTTTACAACAGCTAGACAAAATGTCATCTACGTATGACGAACACAATGCAAAATATCTTACATTTGCTCCCGTTACATCATGTGACGTTGAGAGAAGTTTCTCGCTGTATAAACATTGTTTAGATGACAAGTTTTACTTCTGAACAATTTAAAAATGTATTATTGTTCACTACAATGTTTTTGAGGAACGAATAGATGACGATATGAACTGATGTAAATGGACTAGGGCTTCTTACACAGCCCTGCCCTTTTGTTTACATGTTCTGAACTCCTGCGCTACGCCGTCTGCCAGTCACCTCGCAGCGTGTGTAGTACGAGCGCGCGAACATTGTAGGCGATGGGATATTTATCCTCGCTCTACTTATAATATATGGTGTTTTGATTAATATTGTGACGCGAGCGCACAACAAAGGACGGTCAGGGCCAAGCTACCTTGCACCTCATACCAGGTGCGGCGCTTATCAAAGACACTCAAGCTGCCCCACACCACTCATGTGAGAACAGTCAGAGCGACAGAAACAAAGGGTTTTCAAGATTATTCGCGAAATGTCCTGCGACCGGCGTGTTTGTAGAATTTCCAGAAAAAGTAAAGTTCTAGATAGGTCCACGTTACGTCATTTTCACTATATAAGAAGGCGAGGCGGCGAGAGATGTCAGTAGTATGTGTGTGCGTGCGCGTGTGTGTGTGTACGACCGTCGCGTCGAAAGATAGCGAAGCAGTTAATGAGTGTAGAGTGATCGCGTCGTCAGAGTTAGTTTTGTGCGAGGCAAAGCGAGAAAGTAAAGAACCACAAAGAAGTGATTCGCAAAGTCAAGAAGGCTTGACTGTGTTAACGTCAGTAAACGAGACGTATGTATTTGTGCAGAAGTTTTGGAGGAGAATAAAGTGACAGCAAAAGTAACTGGACTTGTGCCATTTTGCTACAATATATTAGAGCTGTTTTTGAGAAAATAAAACATTTCGAAAAAGTTTATATATAAAGGATAGTATGGGATGGAGATACTTCCATTTTCGTGTGGCATCTGTAGAAGGTCTGAACTTAAATATCAACTTTGGTATTTACTTATTCAAAATTTCGTGTTTTGAGTTATGTTGTACACACACACGCACGCATACGGGCGAATACACGCACTTATTGTTATATTTAACATAAATTCAGGATGCCTCAAATTTTGTGTGAAATTTCGATATGGAGTTTTTGGGTTTACTGCATGTGGCAGAGGAAGTAAAAAAGGTTTTATATCACGCTAGATGCAGAAGTGTTTGTGCAGTTAGGTTTGGTAGCAATGCTCTTGGTGACCATGTCTGTCTCCCACGGCCGGCCTTCTCTAGTGATTAGTGCCGCCGCCAGAGGCTCCTGGGCGAAAGGTCAGCCAGAATAAAACATCACTTAAATTAAAAAATGATTCCTCAAGGTGAAGAAATCATAAGCTGTTAAATATCATCACAATGACTTAGGAGAAGTGAATCAGACATGCATTACAAGCAGCGTGACTGTTGCATTACGTCAGTACACGGCGTGTCTCACTGGGCGCATTTCTGTACTCATCCTCCTTAGTTACAACCCAAGGACAGTATTTGTAGCACATGTGTTGAGTTCTGAACTGTCAATGTCGTAGATACGATTTTTATAATATTTTGAATCCTAAAAGGTTTTTTATTTTGCAGCTGCTTACAGTAGTAATTGAAATACATTCTGGTTAGAGGTGGAATTTAATGAAATTTAGTTGGCAGCATTGTGAGAAAAACAAAACACTTCCTAATTTTTCTTCTTTACCTGATTCTCCCCTTATGTAGGACTTACAAGTCAGTGCCCAGGGTCAGACGCCTGGAACCTATGGACCGTACAGAGTGAAGACCTGCAAGCGGGTAGTCAGACCAGTACCAGGTATGATAGTGAGGCAGAGGATGATATGAAATGCAGGCGAACGCGGTGATAATGGAGCACTTGGTGGAATGAGTGGCGGGGAAACCCGAAGAGCCCAGAGAAAACTCGCCCTGATGCCGGTTCGTCCGCCAGAAATACCTTATGGGGTTCCCTGAGATCGAACTCGGGCCGTCTGTGTGGTAGGCGAACGCTCTGACCGCTAGGTCACGGCGGTGTGTTTTTAAAATATGTCAGAAAACATTTATGGAAAACAAAATTGTGTGCAATAAAGTCGAATTCAGATTTATTATTATTTTTTAAAAAATGGGGCTGATTTGATTCCCATTTACCTTTTGTTAAAAAAAAAAAACTGAAGAAAAATAGGCGTTTGCTATAGTGCCCTTAACCTCTGATGGCTTTCACGTTTGCTGTTTATTTTAATCATAAGGAAAATTCCCACAGTCCAGCCGGGAATCGAACCTCAGACCTCTGCATATGGAGAGTGCATGTTAACCACCAAACCATAGTTATCAATGGGAAGTAGTTATTTTTTCAATTTAGGTGACAGTTGGCATATTTTATAAGTATAATACAAAAATTTGATGATGTGCACTCACATGACTTTCTCTGCCTCTTTTTCAACAGATGTTCTTATTTTAATCGAGATAAAGTTTGTTAAAATGTTTTGTTACATTTTCCTTGTAGATACAAAGGGAACAGGAAATACAATAGAACTTTTGACTCCCACAGAAGTCTAAAAGCTGGTCGCAATTCGATACCTGGCTATGACAAGAAAAAATAGAAGCATTTGAAAATTTAAACCAAAACAAGGGATAAATGGTTACCTCCACAAAAAAATGTGACTTAAAGTGTGTACTTCAAGAAGGTTTTTATTGAATAAGCTTTTGTTATCTCTTACGGTTTACCATTTTTACAAGTCATCCAGAATGAAGAAGATTTAATTAGAAAAAATTCTCACCCCTGAATACTCTTTACGTGAAACATTTCCGAAATATTCTAGTTTTGAGAAATGGCTCGAAAGAGCTTGATTAATATACCACATGGTCATTATAAATGAAACGTAAAACTTGAATTTTTTAAATATACTCTGACGTCTTCATTCTGAATGACTTTTGAATAGTTGGTAAAGCGTAAGAACTTGATATCGCTCAAGGGCACAATTTAAGCCTTTAATTTTTTTAATTTAAGCATTTCCTAGATATTCATTGTTATTGGTTGAAATTTTCAATTATTAACTATCGCTTAAGCCAGTCTGACCTTGGATATGCAAATGCAGGTGTGGATTTCACAGTGCCACGCATTTCCTTATCATTTATTTCCTGTAGTTTGCAGGGTAGAAGGTTAGGCGCAGTGGATGGTGGTGCGCGGCGTAAGCGTAGATAAGCTTCCATCACTGGCACTGAACCTTCCCGAACCTGTCGCCGGGGCTAGTAGGCATTGAACGGGCGGTTGGGGTACTTCAGTCTAGAAATGTTAAGCATCCTGCTGCGCTATTCCACGCCTGCAGTGTAGACAAAACTAATAACAGTTCCATTTCAAATCCAGATTAATTGGCAAGTATTGCAGGGAGGAAAAGCACGCAAGGTGATGACAGTGATAATGGATGTTCTGACATCTGTCGAAAGGCAGTTACGATCCCTTTAGGCTAGGCTCTGGGTGGCAACTGTGACTCTCCTAGAGTGACATTACGGTGACATCACTCTTGCCGGGTTTGGAATTCAGCGCCCAGGCCTGGCATCACTAAAATCCTCATTTGATGGAGCACTGACCAATATGCTGCTGGGTCAGTTATCTTTGATGGTAAACGGTGGATATACTCCTACATACTATCGGTTAATAAATGTAGGTAAGTTGTACGAATATAATCTTCAAATTTCATACGAAAAAACAAAAATAATGGCTTTTATAGGAACAAACCATTTAAGAGCAAAAATTTACATAAGTGATAAACCCATCCAACAGCAAAGTGATTTTAATTATCTTGGCTATATTGTGTCATATACCAGCAATGGAGATATGCAAAACAAGATAAACAAATTCCAAACAATATGTGGCACAATAAAAATAACTTTTAAAAATGGTAATCGTTAAACTTTGTTAAAACTGTATAAAATAATGGCGATCCCAACCCTGCTTTATGGGTGTAAAAACTGGGTCTTGACTATCTCGCAACAGAAGAATGTGGAGGCTGCTGAGATGAAATTTCTGAGACAGGTGGCAGGTTATAGACTCATAGACAAGAAAAGAAACGAGGGTATTAGAAGAGAATTGGAAATTCAGAGCCTAAATGAAACAATCATTGCATACAGGCAAACATGGCAAGATCATGTGCAGAGAATGACCGAAGGCCGTACACCACAAATAGTGCACAAGTATAAACCTGTAGGTAGAAGAAATGTTGGCAGGCCACGAATGAGATGGTCCGATCAAATTTCCTTGAAGTCGGAACGAGCCAAAGGCTTATACCTTGATGATGATGATGATGATGATGATGATGATCATGATGATGATGATGATCATGATGATGATGATGAAGTTGTACGAGTTTGGAAGAAAGGCAGGCTGTATGGGCGTGCGTTCACCAGCCTATCTTGCCACGTACTTTACCTTGAAGAAGGCCCCGTGTGCAGCAGACGATAATGGACTGTCATAACAAACAGGTGAATTCCCACTATCACGTAATCACCCATATGTCGAGCGCATGATGCAACTACGTGAATCCGGTTATCATCCTTTTCATGTTTGCACTGCGCGCGAGCGCGACGTCCTCGTTGAAGAGTCGGATGACGTTACGCCAGGCTGCCTGTTTGTTATCTGACGCAACGGAGCGCTTGAAGCGTCCATAAATTTATGAACTGGGTAAGTATCGGTTCCCACACAATAAAAGTAACGATTGAAAGTGTCGGTAGTGAGTGACGTATTAAGCTGTAACGTTCTGGAATCTTCGTCAAGCCACAAGGAACTGACGATCACTTGGCCCAATCTTGTTTTCCATGGTCCTAGCCTCTCATTGAACTCTCCACATGCAAAAATCTTTCTGAAGGGGCGTAAAACCGGCGGTCCCATGTAGATTTACATCACGTATAGGCTGATAAAAATGCCCCTGAGCAAAATTAAGCGGTCTTTCGCTCCCAATATGTAGAAAATGGGACGCTGAAAACCATTTTCAATCTATTTTGTTCATTGGTCATCACGTACATACATATTTTTAATTTCTCTACTACGTATAGTTAGTAGGGGAAGTGTTGCATTCCACCCAAACATTGTACAAGTATAGGGGATTTCACGTTTAAAGACTTCCTGAATCCAAAAAGAACATTTTTAGAAAAAAGTCCATCTCTGGACAGCATTACTCAAAAATGAAAAGTAGGTATAATACCAAACTTGGTATCTAAGTTCAGCGTCTTCTAAGGATGAGACACTTTTTGTCTGGCAACTATGTATCAGAATGTCTAGTGTTAATAATTGTAATACTTCAGTAAGATAAATTGTTATATTTAAAAAGTCAAATATCAACTCAAAAATCAAAATATTAAAGAATTATAACTTTAATACGCACACCAACAAAAGTTGCTATGGGCAATATCGTCATAATTTTAAGACTAGCAAAAAATGTACTAATATATTACCATTTTTGAAAATTGAATATTCTTGAGTTTTTAGACTGTTTTAGACAGTTGTTTTTCCTAAGTAATGGTCAATGGATGTTAACATACAAAGTTTCAAGGAGACCTGAATTGAATTGAGATGCATGGAGCATCTTTAATTGTAAAAACTTCTTGTTTTCAGAAAAGGCAATTTTTCTGTAAAAACTAAGATTTACTAAGTTTCAACTGCATTAGAATTTGCCAGCAGCACACACACATCGAAGAAGGTAGAAATCCGAAAACAAAATTGGTTGTATGGGCTCTCTGACTTCAGTGGGCGCCATGTTGGACTTCAAAAGATGGCTGCGTATGAAAAATAATTTTATCGTCACACGGGATAGGTTTGGGGCGTGCTCTTGTGACAGAATCCAAATCTCGATTTTTGACCGTTTTGGTCAAATTGAATTAGTTCTGCCAGCTAACGTAACAGGATGTTCATTCTACGTTTACAAGTTGAAACACCATTGTTTATCATAAAGGGAACAGAAGAAGTCTGCCACCTTTGATTTAATACATTACGCGTATACCAATCTAAAACTGACTGTCCTGATTGTATCGGCTGAATACTTTGAGGAGAGGCCAGAAAAGTACATATAGAAACTGACTCATCATTAAATATTCGTGTTTTTAAACTAATTTTAAATGTGCAATAAGAATTCACAGCTTATAATTAGGCTTAGTTCCATATATAGCTAAAATAATCATTGTTCGTTATTACTTTAGAAGTCATGAACTATGTGATGGAAATTTTAGACTAATGAGATAATTTAAGTGTGTGAATATTCAGAGAAAAAGAACAGCAAAAAGTCACAACTTCAAAGTGAAAAGCTTTTTGACTGCTGTTTTTATGCATTTGAATCTAAATGTCCTGGGTTTAACAAACGAAAATTTGTTTTGGAGTTAAAGTACTTCTTGTAAGTCCTAGGGGGTGTAAGTCCTACATAAGAGGAGGGTACTCAGGGAAAGAAGTTGAAGTACTTTAAGTATTTGCGGCGAAGAATCCAGATTCCATTTTTTCGAGGTTTTGACCAAAATCAGCGATGTATTCTATTAAGAGGACTTCGCCAGTAATCTCTTAACCATTTGCTGTAATTATGTGCCTCTTCTTCGTAAGTTAACTTCTTCAGTGGATAAGATGTTTGTTGAAGGTTTATTTTAGATAATGACGTTCCCCAAGTGAACTGTGATGGTTCACATTAGTGGGCAGTTAAGAACACGCGTGGACAGATTTTGCCAAGTTCACACACACACACGCAGCGGATCTGTGGGAGCGCCTTGGGTTTATGCCTCCCTCGCGGCATGCTCAGTTTCACCACCCACTCTCTCGTGCGTAATGTTCTCAGCATCTGTTCGGCCATAAACATATTTGGCTGTCCATCAGGATACTTAGAACTACATCTTTCTCGTCACATGTGACCAAACATTTCTAACACAGTGATGCTCAAACTTTAAGGAAAGCGAGGAAGGCAGTTTGTCTCCAGCTATACCCTATTTGGTAAGAGACGCAGATACTCGCCTCTCTGTCTCTGCTGTTATGGGGAAGGTGGTAGAAGCGCTGGACTGAAGAGGCAAGTATGAATCTACCCCGCTCTTAACTTGCGCGGTGGAAGCGACCTTCCACTTTTACGATCTCGATACAAATTAACCCACCGCAACTACACATTCCGCCGAGTTTTGCCGCATTCGTGAGACTAAAAAAAAAAAAAAAAAAAAAAAAAAAAAAAAAAAAAAAAAAAAAAAAAAAAAAACCCTCTCTAATGCTTGGACATATCCATCCAATTTAGATTGTGTAGTTATATTTGATATTGAAACAGACGTCTTTCGAGATATGAAGGTAACATTCACACCCTCCTCGAGACCACTTTGTGTCAGTTTTGTTTAAATAAATAGTCCATTGGCTAAATAGTCTTGTATTCAATCACAAACCTCACAATTGAAGAGAGTCTAGACCTCTGAGACACTTTGTAAGTTGAATTCATCGTTCCCTATTCTCAAAACGAGCCCTATTTGTGGAAAAGGCGTCAGAAGGAAGAACTGGCGTAAATATGGAAGAAAATGAGACCACCTGTCGCCAGTAACAGCAACTTTAGAAACTTGAATCATTTCTAAGTTAGAACCGAATTTAAATAATATAGGTAGATGATTTTAAAATTCCTCAAGGCTTCGTTATGTATGGTACCCTATTTGTTACATGCGTTTGCTCTTATTCCAACCACAGCTTTATTCCTTGAACTTTGTGTATGTAGGCCATGCATGGCGTTTATGTTGTCATTAAGGAGAAGTTCGCGATAAAATCCAATTATCACCTTGTCCATCAGACTGCACTTGAGAAGGCGGCGATATCAGTCTGTTGGACCTTGTGAAAGCGTTACTTGGATGAAAATCTGAGGTAACAGTCGCACCCTAGTACCTGTGTACTAGTTTATACCACATGCGCATGTTTTATGCTAATTTCCAGAAATATCCCCTTTCCTTGCTTTCAGTTTGCTAATTAAGATCTTTTTACCACTTAATAATTTAGTAAAACAAAATGAAGTCGATTCTGTGTTCTCAATTTTATTTTCTTTACAAGTAGAGAGCCCTCTCCTTAGCGCGGTGGTAGCGCTGCTGTTTACCAAGCGGGAAACCCGGGTTCGATTCCTTGTATCGGCGTGGGGACCTAGTCCAGAGTGCACTCAGCCTCTTTAGGCCAATGAGGGACCAGCTGAGGAGTTGCTTGAGTGAAAAGAAGCGGCGGCCCCTAGTGGAAAAGATTGCATAACCGGGATACGCACCGGGGCGCTGATCACGTCCCACCTCCAGTACTGCACCCCACACCTGTGGTAGACAGAGGTGGGGGACGCAGCGTAAGATGGGTTGTTGTGCCATGGGGTTACAAGTAGAGAAGTATTACAAATCACTCAAATCTTCCATCAGACATTTCACCGGAAATGCATGTTTTGAGGAGATATCCTGAGTTACTGCTCTCCCAGAAAATCAACAGAAAAAGATAATCACGTGGTCGCGTATATGCCAATGACCAGCATAACTAAAAAAAATCTGATGTGTTGTACTCACATGACTTTCTCTACTCTTGTACTAACCATTCTTACAAACTCTTATTCCTATATCTTCTTCGTGTTAGTTAAGATAAACATTTGTACAAATTATCTTATTGCTAATTTCTTTGTAGTGCAAGGAGAATATTAGAATACAGTAGGCTTTGTGCGATAGTCAAATCTTTCAAAATTTTGAGATTCCATTCTCTTTGCACGTTTAACATGTAAGAAAATGAACAACGATGTTCCATTTCACCAAAGTTTTGTTTTCCGAGACTAACACAAGTTTTAGCGAGATCTACATTTTTGTATCGTAAGATTTTGTCTATCTCTTACGGCTTACGAGTTATTAAAAAATCATCCAGAGTAAAGAGCACTACATAGGCTATAGCCAGAAAATTCAAAACATACATTTCATTTGTCATACAAATATCTTAAACATATGGCATTTTAACTAAAATCGTTAGAGCCATTTTCAAGAAAATAAAAATTTTCGAAAAATTTTCCATGTAAAGGGTAGTGTAGGGTGAGGCTGTTTTCTTCAAAATCAGTGCTTCCTCTGCCTTAGTTTTGCGGTAGAGATAATCCATGCTGTCGGTCAACTGCTTGATTAGCTGCCTCAAGACGCACGTTTGAGGAATCGCGTTGAGAAGATAGGACGGAATGCATTGTGGGTATTGCGAGGAAATGAGAATCGCGTGGAGAAGATAGGACGGAATGCATTGTGGGTATTGCGAGGAAATGATTGACGTAGCTCTTTGAGAGGAGATGAAAAGGAAGAGAATTAGCAGCTGTGACAAGCAGAAAGCCATGGCCAAGGTTGCCACTCGAAACAAACAGTATCGCTCCGCAGTAAGTTACGATCGCCCACGCAAACTCCTTACGTTAGCGTTGTGGCGGCAATAAATGTCTGGCTGGAGAGGAGTAAACTGCAGTGCGGCACGTGTGTACACTCGGCCAAACTAGCATGCCGCTCTCTTTCCCTACATCCACATAATCAACTAGTGGGCTAAGGCCATTGCTATTTATACCTTATATTAATTATAGGGACTCGGATGTTTATGACCTAAAGTGTTAGAAATATGCAAGCACTTATGACCGAAAGAATTAAAAAATATTACGAGAAACATGACCTACATTTTTTGTGTGCATTTTGGAAATCAACAACCTTGATGCTGTTAAAATTAACATTATATTGAAAATATACTTTAAAAATGTACAATAAATAAATAATATTAATTTTGTTGTTACATTTTGAATTTTATTGCTCAATTCAGAACTAACCCTCAGCTTTGCACAGAATTAAATATATGCCACTTTTGAAGGGCTATCAGAAAGAAGAATTAGTAGCAAATTACACACAGCTTGCTCTCCAAATTCGCGGAAACATACATTTCTAAGAAAGACAATTGTAACACGAGAATTAGGAGATGTGAAAAATCGATCTTTGGGACTACTGCAAGTACATGCGAAACTGGAGTATAGATATAAAAACACGACAAAAATAGGAAAATTTAAGAGAAAATATTACTATAATATGAATAATTACAAGAAACGTTAAAAAAGCCGAAATATGACTTTATATGACCCATGAGAATTGCATAATTTTAATCACTATTGATAAAATCGTGCTTCGCTTATATTTTTCATAAAAAAAAACCACAAAAACTATGACGTCATAAACATCCCGGCCCTGTTAATTATATTATTATAGCTGTAGGTAATACTATATTAATTTCTAGTGCGCGCTTCCACCGTTATTAGCGCATTAAGCCGGGTGATCAGCTCAAAAATATTTATTTACGTTAAAAATCAGAAAATGCCCATTTTTATGTGAAATAAAACATATAATATCTGCTCCGGTGTGAATATTCAGAATATTAACTCAGTTTCAAGTTCGTATTAGGGCGCAAAAAATATGTATTTACCTAAAAAATCCGAACCCTGCACATTACACTGCCAAGTATTCTCAGATTCAGGCTAGCCTGTATTGTAACACTGGTTATTTGTAACTAGTTTATAGTAAAACTTGTGTAGATTTCTTAACCCTTAAATGCGCGAGTTATTTTGCTATGTATTGCTCCTATTCTAATTCCTCCGCTTCACGGCAACTTAATGAAAGTGATTTGAATAGCCATGATCGTTAAGGCGATACGCAATGGACTGGCTGTCCATTCAAAGCCAAATTTGTGAGTTCAAGTCCCAGCGTGGTAAAGGATGGGGAGGGCTCACGTAAAATAATCTGTGATGGCACGCGTGATGGTGACGGCGGTACATTTGATTGCAGTTGCATGGATTTTGCTTTTTGTTACCAAGGAAAAAGACACTACAATAATATTGAAGTAAATAAATATATTTATTATATAATATAGCTACATAATTTTATTGTCAAAGGCCAAAAAGGCTTCAAATACTAGTAGAACGAGCTTCTTGAAATGTATTTTGCATGCGTGCGCAGCAGCGTATTTAAGGGTAGATTTCCCTCTGCCACAGTTAGCACCGAGATTTATTACATCTTGCTAAACGTCCATAGGTATATTTGGGTAGCAGTTCCTCTCAGAGATGGTAGTTTTTCCCTTGAGAAGTTTTTCTGCTAGATGTAGAAAGGAAGTAGGTCAGATGAATTGGGGGTGATATTTCAGCATTTCGGAGCTCGGATCTGACGTCTTCTGTTACAAGGTCTGCTATAAACAAAACTTCTTCTCACGCTTTTTGGAGGAAGATCAGATTATACTTCAATCTTCTATGTTTGTGGCACCCTATTCAACCCACAGCGTCCCAGATGATATCAGCTTTTTTGTGTGGAAGTGCCCTCTCTGTGACCTCACTGAAATGCTTGCTTTCGCTAAAGTGTTTCTTGGTCCAAAATCCAATTGGTTGCGTTATTTAGCAACTGAAGTTTAAGCAGAATTAGCTTTTCTTACGTTTGGTTTTAAAAGTATTGAGTACGAGGCTTCAGAATTTGTAAGCTTTTCACGTCTTGAAACGTTTCAATAAAAGTTGGTATACTGATATCTCTACGCTTAAATAAGTATCAAAACAACTAATTTAAGATAAATGCAAATTCACATATACCATTTGGAATTTGCTATAAAATCTCCGATTGCAGATTTGTAATTATTAATTTTAAAGTTATTTACACTATTTTAAAGATTTTCTGAATATTTTCATCTATCAATTGAATCTCAGTGGTTAAGCATATGTTTTAAATGTTAGATGTTCTGGAGTCACATGGTATGGCAGACAAAATTTAACGGCGGCTGATAGCTGACCACCACTACTCTATTTATATCAGTGACTTTACAGGGTGATTTCAGAGCATGTTTAGCTATACAACACCGCAAGTACTGCCAAGCCTCTGACTGGATTTTGTGCTGAACAGCTCCTCCTGTCATCATCGCTTCAAATTTCGTTTTAGGGCCTCCAGATTTCTGTGTCGCGTCGAGCAAACTGTACTCTCGGTGATGCCCCATAGTTGGTAACCAGCAGATTCAGATCAGGACTTCCCGGTGGCCAGTTATGCTGCCCTACAAACTCAGAAACATTGCTCTTAGCCACTGTTACACGCGAGCCGGTGCACAATCTTATTGAAAAACCCAAGCTCATAAGACCAAACACATGCATCAGTGCCTTAAGGACATTTTGAGTATCTGTTCTCTATATTCACTATATTTTAGTTAATACATTTTTACTTTCTCTACTGGTAAGTAGGGGAAGTATTGTATTCCACCCAAAAATTCGATGTCAGGATTTCACCGGAAATATATGTTTTGAGACCCCCTGAATCCAAAAAAAGCATTTTTAGAAAAAGGTCCGTGGGTGTGTCTGTGTGTCAGTCTGTAGACAGCATAGCTCAAAAACGAAAAGTCGGTTAAAAACCAAAGTTGGTATTTAAGTTTAATGTCTTTCAGGGATGCGACACGAAGATTTTGAAGAAAATAGCCCCACCCTAAACTAACCTTTACATGGAAAATTTTTCGAAAGTTTTGATTTTCTTGAAAATGGCTCTAACGATTTTGATTAAAATGTCATATGTTTGAGATATTTTTATGACAAATGAAATGTATATCTTGAATTTTCTGGCTATAGCCCCTGAGTCGTATTTACTCTGGACGACTTTTGCATAACTGGTAAACCGTTAGAGATAGACCAAATCATACTGCACAAAAAATGTAGATCTAGCTAAAATACACAATTTATATCCAAATAAATTTTCTTATGGGGTGAACCATTTCGGAGATATTCCTTGTTATGTGTGTGAGTTTCGGAAAACTTGGAACTTTCGTGAAATGGATCATCGTTGTTCATTTTTTTTTTATATGTTAAGTGTGCAAAGACAACAGAATCTCAAAGCTTTAAAACGTTTGACAATCGCACAAAGCCTACTGTATTCTAATATTCCTCTTGCACCTACAAGGAAATAAGCAATAAGATAATTTGTACAAATGTTTATCTCAACTAACACGAAGAAGATAGAGGAAAGAATGGTTAGTACAAGAGTAGAGAAAGTCATGTGAGTGCAACACATCAGATTTTTTTGGGTAGCGTCATTCTTTGTTGTGCTACCCATGTTTATAGCTATGACAGAACTTGTGATGTGACTATAGGTGTATATATTCTCGGACGGGTTTATTTTTGTGAGTTTAATATAAACAAATATATAGAATTAATCCTAGAGCAGTTCTCTGTGGTGTAACAGTCACATGGCTTTATCCAGAAACTTTAAATTTCTCTCCCCATCAAATAGGAAAGAGAAAGTATAAGAAAGTAGAAATGCTACCGAAGATGTCACTTTTTCATCCTTGAGTCAACAAAGTGAATTTTTATAAAACGATATCTGTTTAGGAAAATGTCAGTACAGCAGGAATGCTTACTCGAGGATTATAAAGCACGTGTCTGTGAGGTTATATTTGTCGAAATCACGCTGGAATTTATTTGAACTACTCTTTGAGTATTCCGCATTCATTCGAGACGACATTCTGACGGATGACCTTCCAGTTAATGAATGACGAAACTTGTCGACATTTAACCTTCTACAGCAGTGTTCATCTGCGTCGTTGAAATGTTTTGTGATGAAAAATGTAGGCCACTGTGTCACTGTGGAGTAGGCAAGGCATTTACCTTCCGAGATTATCAGATGATTCACGGAATTCTGGCGCTCCTTTTCCCTCTACAGCGGTTTCATAATACCATACACTGGGAACACGATAACAATAATACAGAATCCACGAATTAGCAAAGCAATTTCCCAGAATTGGACAAATAGGAGATTATCTTGGAAATTATCGTGTAACCGTCACAGTGCTTGTGTTACATTCCCAAAAATCTGATGTGTTGCACTCACATGACTTTCTCTACTCTTGTACTAACCATTCTTACAAACCCTTATTCCTATATCTTCTTCGTGTTAGTTGAGACAAACATTTGTACAAATTATCTTATTGCTTATTTCCTTGTAGGTGCAAAGGGAATGTTAGAATACAGTAGGCTTTGTGCGATAGTCAAATGTTTGAGATTTTGTTGTCTTTGCACACTTGACATATAAAAAAATGAATTCACAAAAGTTCTAAGTTTTCCGAAACTCACACACATAACAAGGAATATCTCCGAAATGGTTCACCCTATAAGAAAATTCATTGAGACATAAATTGTGTATTTTAGCAAAATCTACATTTTTTGTACAGTATAATTTGGTCTATCTCTAACGGTTTACCAGTTATGCAAAAGTCGTCCAGAGTAAATACGACTACAGGGGCTATAGCCTGAAAATTCAAGATATACTTTTCATTTGTCATAAAAATATCTCAAACATATGACATTTTAACCGAAATCGTTAGAGCCATTTTGAAGAAAATCAAATTTTTCGAAAAATTTTCCATGGAAAGGGTAGTTTAGCGTGGGGCTATTTTCTTCAAAATCTTCGTGGCGCATCCTTGAAAGACATTAAACTTTAATACCAACTTTGGTTTTTAACCGACTTTTCGTTTTTGAGTTATGCTGTCCACAGACTGACAGACACACACGGACCTTTTTCTAAAAATGCTTTTTTTTGGATTCAGGGGGCCTCAAAACATATATTTCCGGTGAAATCTCGACATCGAATTTTTGGGTGGAATACAATACTTCCCCTACTTACCAGTAGAGAAAGTAAAAAGTTGAGCAAGAATATCGCAACCTTGCACCAGGTATCCGCTGCTAATGGCTACACCCAGAATTGAATTTTTTTTTTTTTTTTTTAAATTCTAGCTTATTTATTGCTGCTTCATATTGCAAGGTATTGGTGTTTTTGTTGAGTTGTAATGCTGTTAGTTTGGTTTACCAGACAAATGACTGAGTTCCTTCTGTGCCATGTGCCAGGTGGTCCTGAAGAGTCGTGAGAAGTGGCACTCCCAACTGCAGCCTGGGAAAACCAAGAGAAACGCCTGGCAAGTTGGTAGCAAGCGGGCTCTTTACCCCAATTCCTTCCTAATTCCACCCTCAAGCAAGGCCGCTGAATGTCTTGCCTGGAATTCAAAATCGTTCAGTGTTTACGTAAGACAAACATTAGAAAATAGCATTTTCAGTGGTGTACAAATGTCGCCTTAATCATTTAAGGGAAGAGTCTTTGAGAGTGCCTATTGGGTTGTAATGTTACAGCTTTGTGAAATATTTTAAAACGTATACGATGCGCGCACAAAATGTGTACATAACTGCGACCAACAGGAAGGGAGTAGCTGAAAACCTGTGCAATAGCTTATATGCGTCGTATGCATATTTTCATTGTTATTAAAAATTCACAATCACAAATTTTCCAAACAATCTGTATGGGGTTATAAATCTGTATGGAGCCAGGAGAAAGTATTTTGTTCTTTTAGCCCATTTAAAAAATGTGGTACATTTCATTTTTATTTAATTCTTTTTGTGAAAAATGAGTGCAAATTTCCGCAGAATTCTTCATGCACTACCCTATTCTGTTCAAACATTTCTTTCTTACAACGAAGGAGATTATGAAGCTCCCTGGAGGAAAACTTCGACACGCAATCATAGTGCAGCAGATGAAAAATTAATGTAACATCTACTGAAGTAATTATATATCCATATGGTCGCTTCTATTACCGCATCGGAATTCAAACTTCCAAAGTCCAAAACTATTATTCATGTAATGGGACAAACAATTGGCTCCAACACACACAGGAAAAAAAAAAAAAAAAAAAAAAAAAAAAAACCAAATTGGACATTTTAGTCATGATAAAGGAAGTCTGCCGATTATTGAACAATAAACAAACATTGTATACGCGACCAAAAATAAAATAATACCCCGTGTAAACCATAAGCGTGCGTTGAAGGTTGAAGAACCTCTTATCGTTCAAGAATTGTTCAAGGAATCGTTTAATGATCGATCATTGACTCCATTCTCGTTTCAGGAATGGGAAAGCATGTTTTGTTCCTTTGATACACTTCCTAGAGATTGGCATGCGAATAGGCGTGATCACCGTTATGGTCCAAGAAGTAAGTATCGAGAATCGAACTGGAATTTCCGTGCGTTCACGGTTGAGCATCTTGCCCGCATTCTCAGCGTGCCAGGTTGCCCACGTCATTTCCGTTGGAAGGATAGCTAGCGTTCGTCGGTTCGTCACTCAAGAGTTGCACAGGGAGGGCCTTGGAAATTCCCGTGCCGGAAACCGCGGCGATTCTGCAGCGCAATACAAAAGTGGTGCATCCTGTTGAATTTAGTGCAAATGTCCCTGTGGTGCGGTCAGCGCTCCGGCTTCGATTCCCGGCCTTGGCAATGGAAACTTCCGTGTTGGGTGCAAACCACCGTAGCGAATCTTGTCTGCTGTTACTCTAAGCCTGTTATGGTCAGCACTTAGTCTAGCTTGAAGGTGGGGGTGGGTCGAACCTCCTTGGGAACAACATTAATATAATGGACAACTCTCGTGTTCATTTCAGCCATTTAATATGCACGTATTATAGGGTAGGTATTTGGTTTCATTTGTGTCATTGCTTAGAGAAAGAGATATGTTGAAAAGAAGCACATATTCTCCCCTTTGTCTCCGTCGTTATAGGGAATGTGGGAGAACATTCGATTCCTATGCAATTAGTGCTGCACTGAAGAGATAATTATCAATGGACTTCCAGCGTTTCTGCCGCAAAACATATTTTCTACTCCTGACTTGCGTGGCGGAAGTGACCTTCCACTTTTATGGTCCCAGACAGAGCATATACCGCAGCATAGTGTAGTCACCTGTATACATTTAAGAGGTCGACAGTTCGACCCACTAGTTATTTATTTCACGTTGGTCCTCTCCTTAGCACGTGGTGCTATAGCTCTCGTCAAGCGGATGGCCCGGTTCGATTCCCGGTACCGCCGTGGGAATTTTCTCACTCTGGTCCGGGGTGCACTCAGCCTCGTGATGTGCCAGAAAGACAACTGAGAAGCTATCAGAAAGTAACAACTCCAGGTTGCGAAGACCGTATTCAGCGGCTGGGAGGGACTCAGGGCACTAACCACATCCCACCTCCAGAACAGCACTCCACTCATAACGCCCCTTAAGGGAAGAGATGGTGGACGAAGCGGTCGCGCTGTAGACCTTGGACCAGCATCGGATTGTTGCGCAGTGGAGTTTGATCAAGATAATGTTAGCCTTTTTGCTGGGTTGTAGAATTTATGTCCATTAACACGTTTCCAAACTTAAAACAATCCACACTGCTCTATCATTCTTCTCTGCTGATGGATCTAATGTTGAAAATGCCCTTCCGCAAAATATACTAAGCGTTGGCAGTGTTGAATCTCCCAGTTTAAAATTCCAGAAACCAAAGGATTTGACAGCTGTTTATTCCTTGTGTGTGAGATATTCCTCTTCAACTCGCAGTGGCTGAGGTCAAACATCTACGAGGAGCAAACACTACTACATAGCATAGCCTGGATGGCAATCAGCCCAGAGCAAGGGTTTTCTCAGGCTTTTACTGCATTAGAATCAAAATTACTTTTTAAAATTTGTCTCATTTCCGCTGCAGGAGGAAGAGGGAAATGAAGAACCGTTGCTGTTATCTAGCGAAGCGACTACTTGTGCTACTATATCATCCTTCTACCAGTAATCATTCTCTACTTTCTCTACAAGTTTGCAAAAACCACAGCAATCTGCTTCGGTCACTAATTATATAATCTCAAGCTTTATATCGTTTCACTTTGGCACAAGCTAGTTCAATGTGATTTATCACACATTTACTAGGCCAGTGTGGCCCAAATAAAGCAAAAACGCATCCACTCTTTAGGGTTGTTTATTTTAATCAGCTTTTACAGTCATGTTTTACGCACTGAGCTTCTTTTCAAAGGCGTTTGTTCTACTGGGTGATATGAAGGGTTAGAAGGGAATTTGGTGCTATTTTTTCTCGATTTACCTTTTCATGGGAGTCGCATTTGTTCAGGGTAGTTACCTTCAGTTGTACCGGCCTGTAAACGAGAAGAGAATTTTCCCAGAAAGCCACTGAGCATGAACTATTCTCAGTATTGTAATCTGCCTCATACTAGGACAATCCTGTTGTAAACATATAGGAGGGGAGGAAGAGAGAGACGGAGAATACTGTAACGGAAAGTTCTTAGACCGCTGATTGGCGGAGGAAAATTCATAAGTGTTTTGTTTTGGTATTTGTCCCACAATAATCGCTTCTATGAACACCCAATCAGTGGCCTAAGAGCCTTCCGTTACGGCATCTCTCTTTCTCCCCTTTCTCTTACAAGTAACAAACTATTTATCTTCGTACATTCTTGTGGAATTACGCATCCAATTTGGATAACAAATCATTCATTTTTTCGAAATCGGCTGATCAAAGAACAAAATGCCATTAGACTTTTCTGTTTGTAATGCTTCTATGAAGGACATAAAGGAAGAAATGTAATAAGTTCTCTTCCATCCTGTATATTGTTAGGTAAAAGGAGAAATGAAATTAATAGAGAACTGACATGGACAGCATTATACAGTACATAAAAGGATACCAACAAAATTGGAAAGGCTATATAAATAACACGTCAGTTACACGAATTACAAAAGCGGGTCTTGAAGAAGGAAAGATAATATTAATGGTCAGGTATGAACCGCCATTAAATGTTGTGCCTGCCATAGTACCTCACTTCTCCCCTTCATTGCCCGGAGACCGCAAGCTTCTGGACAGACAATTTTACCACAGTTTGCTATAGTGGTGCCTCCAAGTGTTTATTCGTGTACATTAAACAAGTAAACCGCCGCATGTTTAGAGCTACAATTTATATAAAATATTGAAGAACATTTGTCGCATTTTGGGTTGAAATTGATACAGAATGTAGGGTAATTTATGCGGAGAATCACTTAAATGTATACGAGGATGTTTACGATTGTTACCCAAGCACCGCAAGAGCGCAGCTGAAATTGAAGGCTATGCGACATTTACGACCTTTGTGTTTTATAGCTTTGGAATAGTACGCTGCATCAACACGAGGCAGTCTCGAGCTCCAGAACGCATCCAACACGAAGGGCAAGGAGCTCAACCGCCCCTTGGGACTGAGGGGAAGATAAGAGTCCCCTACTGTTAACCCCCTACATTCTTTCACCTCTACCTGTGGGGTTGATGAAAGAACACAGAGAATGCCATTTCTGCCCTTCAAGATCTCCTGGTGATGTACTACCTGTTATACAAACATACTTAACATCTTCTAGATATCCTTGGGTATATTGTTACGTTAACAAGGGCATCCCATTGAGCTTCATCCCCACCCCTGTAACATTAAAGAAGGCTCTCATCTAAAAATGTATTTCCGGATCCTTTCATCCCTTACGAAACATCACTGATACACAGAGATTTTCCATACATCTCTTGTTCTAAAGAAGGGCTTAGGCTCACTGTGCAAACTACTCTTATTAGACCCCCGTTATTTGTTCGAGATCACATCGAATTCTATGGCTGACAGAAACTTTAATGGCGGGTGGCAGGCTTGTCAGGCCTTGCAATGTTGTATAGCAAAACATGCTGTGAAATTACAATGTAAACCCGACAGTATAAATACGACTTGCGCCCATAAAATTTATTTGTAAAACAGGAAAGATATCGGCCGACATTAAATTTTGTGTCTGCCTTCACATATCTACAACGAAATGGTGTAATTATACAGAAACATCCAATATATTAGGAGATGCTAGTACGTGCAAAGCAAGGCATACAGGTCTAAATAAACTTTGGTTCATACATACTTCCTCGGGTCTGAACATTTGTTCACAAGAGATGCTCATTGTGATGTCATTTTGCACTATACAGTAGACAAAGAGATAATTTATTGTAATTTGTCCTGTTTCTGAACTGTTACTTAACTCAGTTTTACATCCACTTTATTACCTTGTTCAGCTTACGCCGAGAGTTCGCTTAGCCAACTGTTGCTTCATTTTCTTCCGTGACGTAGCGACGTAACGAAATACGCCCTACGTAGCCTCTTCTTCCGGACGGTTCACTGTGAAGTCGAAAACAAGTCTCCAATCCCGTGTAGTAATTACACTTCACAGTTGTCACCACTAACCCAGAGAGGTGCGCTTCACAAGAACGTTCCCTTATGTAGCTGTAAGTTTCCAGGACGTTCGAGGTGTGAATTGTCTAGAAAGTTTTACTTCTCTGGCGAGAGCGCGTGTCGTGCTTACGCTGGGCGAGCGCGCGACTTATCTTGTTTACGGTTCCGACTGCCCGGTGTTGACCTCTCGATAACTTTGCACATAGCAGTTGCATCACACTGTCGTAGTTGGCACTCTTGATGATTCCAAGGAATAATGAAAACAAAAATTTGGTTGCGGATATGAACACAGTTGTTTCATTGCCACTCGGTAACTGTCATATAATCAAGTATTTTTTATCTTTCTGTATCAAAGTAAATATTAGTTTTCAATCAGTTGTACGGCTCCAGTTGTGCGTTTGTGCACAATAGTCCCCACTTTCAGTGAAGACGGAACTGAAATATAATGCCAAAGCAAACGATAGTTAAAAAGGCGTGGCACGGCCAAATTTAAGATCACCACGGCAGATGGCGTAATGTGCTGTTTAGAACATGGCAGTGCATGCACAAAGGAATGCAGCAGAATTCTTCCTCTATGTATGCAACGCAAGCATAAAGTTTGTAGTTTCCAATATCTTGTGTTACATAGCACGTTACGTGACTATGTGGAAGGTGCTATTAAATAACACGGGTGCAAAGTCCGCGTTTTCGCTTGCTTTACATTGTGAATGGGCCTTTACTCACAAGTCTAGATACATACTCCGTTCCTCTCACGATAATGTGATAGTAAACTCTAGACATTATCCTTTTCAGAAAACGCTAGGTGAATAGGTAAGTCTTTGTTTCTCTCTTATGGCTTTATATAGGGTGCTGAGTGTAGGGGAGTCAGGAATAGCATTTTTACGAGATATGCTACCTGTTTGAGACCATAACCAGCATCCACAAGAAGGCAAGACCTAGTGCGCCTTTGACGGCAAGTTTCCCGACGACTCTCGTTTCTCTCGCGCAGGACGCCATAGATTGTCGAAAGTTCAATCAAAATGAAGGGACCTTCACAAAAAATCGAAACACCTATGCATATTATTCCACAGGAATTTCAAGCCCATCTTTTTAATTCAGGTGTCAAGATATGGTTGCTTCTGATTCTTCTCTGCCATAGAAGTCTATCCTTCCACTGTCGGTCTTCTAAGCCAAATTCAGCCATAGCCTTTTTCACACTATCACAACAATTAAACGAGTTTTCCTTCTTCCTGTGAATTATTGGTATGGACATGTGCGTACCACTGCAATGTATATTCTTCATCTTATCTCGTAGCTTCTGTTTCTTGTTTCCAATAACAAATTCATTATCTGCTGTATCAGAGATACTCTCGTGCTTGTGTGTGTTTTAATAAACATCTTTATCGTGCGCGCGTGCGCGTACACACACACATTTGTTTTATTTAGGGACCCCAAAATGGACGAACTTTTTTTTTTTTGGGGGGGGGGTTTACAAGTGTAAGAGGTAGAGAGCACCCTACGAAAGATGTCTATAGAAAGAAACAAAAAGGAACTAATAGGCTACAATGAGCAAACTAAACCTTTGGGAATGGCAGTTGTAAAACTTGTGGTGATTAATTATTCGTATGTAAAGAAAGGGTTTGGATGCAATCAAAAAGTAATTTTTGCCAATCAGGTGAGCAGCGTTAATTCTTTATCATTTCGATCATCTGTGATTTTCAAGCCTACAGAGTTTAAGAATAAGTGCTAATTGATTGTTTGAATGAGTGAGCATTCCAGACAGCTGAAGTTAAGTGACTACTGTTTAAGGGAAATTGCCATAAAAATTCCACCTCTCCAGATTCCTAGACACATGTTATACGTTAGATAGGATAGATAAGGTAACGGAGGCGTCACCCAGCAACTTGACCCGTAATGGATTTTTTTGTACACACCCTCGGGAGGAAGGGATGAGAGGAAGGAACCACCAGAGACGTATGGGCTGCAGGACTGGCCAACGCAGATGACACAGGCGCACAGAGTTCCCCCTGTGGGCTGAGCTCGGCAGCTTATAGGCTCCCCTCCAGCGGGAAGAGGGGAAACTCGATCGGGCAGTAGAGGCTCGAACGTCATCCTCTGACGGAGCCGAGAAATAGTGCATCTGCTCACCGTCCCGGAGCCCCTATCTACCTACAGCCCCGGAGTCAACCAGTAATGTGAAAGAGGGAGATGAAAGAAGACACTACCCTCGTATTCGCCTTGACGACCAGGGAAAGCACGGAGAAACCATGGCCAGAGCGGGCGGACTCGAGGAATCGAACCCGAGACCATGTGAGTGTGGGTCTCAGGGGTTTCGCGGAGCCATCTTGCTCCTGTTACTCCGCCGAGGATCTAGGGGGAAAATTCCAAACGCGACGATGCGGAATAACTGAATGTAGGTGCGCCCGGTAGCCAGGGGTAGATATTAGAGAACTTCAGTCACAACCACACATGAGCAGAGGGTGCTGGAACAGGTCGTCTTTAAGGGTGTTGATGTTTTATAAAACACACAACAGGATATCACGTGGATTGAATGGACAGCGCTAATTATTTCCGCGCAGGGTGTTTGCTTTGCACTGGAGGGAGCTCAAACAAAGTAGAATTAATGAGCTAGCAGTTTCTCACCTCAGACACTCCATCTCCAACACTGTAATACATTATTGTGAAAGGGGAGGCCTTTCAATACGGAAGGCTCAAATTTGAGTCTTCATGGGGGGGTGAATTACCCCTCATCAACTCAGCACACCCCTCCTCCCAGTTCATTTTCACATAATTTCATCAAACACGTTGACACTTTTTCCAGGACTGAGTTGTTAAACATCTGATGTGCTACCTTTATATAGGTAACCCTATCTAATCACTATCGTTTATTGCTAAATTTCTTCTCTGAATTTTTCTTACAAAATGTTATTTTTCTATTTCTTGTCAATTGAGTTACCATTGGTTTCATTGCATTTCCTTGTACGTACAGAGAAATACGTAGGAGAAATGAAAATGAAAAAATGTTTATTTGGACATGCTTACAACATGCCCGGGGTGTTTAGGGAAACCCCTCTTCAGCCTAGTGTGGTATTTGTTTCGTTTACGTGTTGGGATTTCCCTCGGCTTAGGTGCGTATTTGTGTTTGTGTTTTTGTTGACATTGTGTAGTGTAGTGTGTTGTGATTTGTGTATGTGTGTCAGTTCCCGTGTTCCACATCCATGGCTCCATTCATGTGCTTCTGCCCAAAGAAGATCCTAGGTTATGTTGCTTGTTTTTTGTTTTTGTTTTAATGTTGCTGCCTGGCTCATAGGTATTTTTTGTATGTTTAGTGTGTTTTTGTATGTTAGGGGTTTTAGTGTGTTTTTGTGTTTATTGTGTGTCTAAATGTTTTGGAAGTGTTGTAGATGGTCTCGTATTTTCTGTTCTTCTTGTTCTTGATATTTACGTATACATGTATGAGTGTGATAAGGGGAGGGTTTTTGTCTTTTTGTGTTTCTTGTATAGTCTTCATCTTTTGTGCTGTGTTTTATGAGTGTTCTTCTGTAGCTTCTTGTGTGTGCGTTGTGTATGTATTTTATGAATTGTTTTGCTATGTGTGTGTCTATGGGTGTTGTGTTCGTGTATTGGTGTACAGTGTTGGATTTAAATGATGGTGAAAGTTTGTGAGCAGTGCGTAGGCATTTCCTTTCATATGCTTTTATTTTGTTCATCATAGTTGTGATGAGGGGCATTGTGGCTACGGCTGCGTATGTGAGTTGTGGCCGGACTAATGTGATGTAGAGTTTGTGTAATATTTGTGGTGTGAGTCCTCTTTTGTTGAGTCTGGCTAGATAGTTTAGCGTTGCGTGTATGGGACGTGCTTTATTGAGTAGTTGTGTGTAGTGTGGTTTAATTCTGAGTTTGTTATGTATGTGTACTCCTAAGTATATTTCTGTTTTTTTTTTTTTTTTTTTTTTTACATGTGATTGTTTGTTTGTTGAAAGTAAGTGTGGCTGTTCTGTATGTGTGTTTTCTTATTTTCCTTATTACGATGGCTTGTGTTTTTTGTATGTTTATGGTTATTCGCCATTTTCGTGTCCATTGTAGAAATGTGTTTAGCTGTTTTTCTAGTCTGCCTCTGGCTCCTAGTAGTGTGGCGGGCGTGTATCATCTGCATATTGGGCTAGGTGTATGTTTTTGTGTATGGGTTGTGGTGTGTCGGCTGTATATGCCCAATACAATTATTGTCAATGAAGAACAGTTTCGCCGAGAAAGCACAATTTGTGTCAAATATTTGGAGCCATCTAGCTTCTTGAGGAATGGATAAATGGTTTATTATTCCACTAACTGTCGTGTAAGCATTGTGTGAGCAATACTGCAATGCATTTGTAGCTTAATTCGAATGAATTTAGTCACAACTTAATGTGATGCAAAGTTTTACTTGTAAGAGAAATTTGGCAGCGTTAATATCTTTGGTGAATGATCATCCCCTTTCGTCCATTGAATGTGGTGTTTCCAGTTAATTCTGTCTGTGAGTTTAAATGTTTCGAATTAATTCCGCATCTCCTGACTGTACTTGTGCTTCACCGAATTTCATTTCTGTCGATTAAATTTTCCTTTTCTGCTTCTTACCTAGGGTCCACGTTTCAGTTGAATTTACAAGTACAGGAACTGCCATTGTTTTATAACATTTCATCTGTATCTCCTTCCTTATCGTCTTTGTAGTGTCTTAATTGTGTCGCATATAATATTAAACTTATGGAGTTTATTGCCTACATCTCTTTCTTCTGATACAGTCGTTATATCGCATCCCAAGGGTGTAATTATTGAAACTTGATTGACGATTCCGTCGTTTATTACAATCTTGCTTCTTCATACACCTTTTTTGTCTCTACTTTTTTCCAGTTTCACGTCCTTTAGCCTGTTAGATCATATTGGACGCTGGAAGAGTGAATGAGCCCAGGAAAATGCCTTATCTGGATAACTCGCGCAACCCCCACACCACGGAGATGGGCCACTAATGTTCTTGCTGTATAATTTAACATTTTCAGATTGTAATTCGTCAGTAATTTACTTAACATGTTTACCTTCATTTCTAGACAAGTTATCTTGTGATTCTGCAATTAATTTCATGGTGTCATCATATACTGTAGTAAATGTGTTAATAATTTGTCTCTTGTCTATTAACTGTTGTAAAATACAGAATGTTTCCTTCCTGTATAATTCATACACTGCAGGGAAAATTAAGTGCTATCAACAAAGTATAAGAGTAACACGAATCTTGATTACATTCTACGTGTATAGACAAAACCCTTCTCACTAATGTCCGTTGTTAATCTCCGTACAGCTCTTCCGGTGCAAGCTCAGCTATTAAGCTTGTTCCGACGCAAAGTCTTCTTGCCATCCTATTGAACGCCTGTCTTCAGGTTTATGTTTAAATACTTGTGCATTTATTTGCTGCAAATGTGCAGTTCGTTTTATCTGGAACTGAAGCTTTTAAGTGGCCCTTTATTTACTTTATTAAACCAAAACAAAAGAACAAAATAAAATGATTTGTTAAACACCACGCATGAATGAGTCGTGTATATGTGGAAATATTTGAAAGCGTTTCTGTGCAAATGTATATTTTGATTAACATGAAGTAAGTAGAAAATTGAGCACTTAAACGAATAGTCTGTGGAATTGCTATGAAATGGTAATAGGTAGAGAAAGTGTGTGACTGCAACCCATCAGACTTTTTTAATAGGAGTCTTAATGTTGAATCCCCAGGGCACATCGTTGGCGCCGCAGCATATATGCATAAAGACTCTCTGGTGTAACATTAGGTCAAGTGAGGAAATTTGCATAGAATCACCATTTGGCTGGAATGTGAACATAGAGGGCATCGATTTCCAGGGAAGGAAGGAAGGCATAATCCGCAGGGGTCAGTCCACTGCACGTCGGATGAAACCAGACTTCATGGCTAATGGTTCCATCAATTATTCTGTAGCTTCTGCAGCAGTTTCCGGCGTCCAATTAACCAGATGGCGCTTTTCGCTTTCCCTTGTTTTTGTTTCCACATGTTATCATGTTTGGACCAGTCATGTGCTATGAAATCTTCCTCCAGACCAACATTTATCAGCGCTAGCGTATTTCACTTGTAAGTTATTTATGGTTTCCACTGTCCAGCTCAAAGTGGTTAGAAATCGTGTTGAAAATGTTGGGCAACTTTAATCTGTCTCAAACTAGAGAGATCCTGTTGTAAACATATGGGAGGACAGAAACAGACAATATTAGGATGCTTATTGGTGGAGGGAAATTCATGGGTGCTTATAGAGGCGGTTATTGACAACAAAGTGAATTTTCTTCCACCAATCAGCGTCCTAAGAGCTTTCCGTGACAATGTCTCTCGGTCTCTTTCTCTCCTCCCACATGTTTACAACAGACTTGTTCTAGTTTGAGACAGATCATACCAGCACTCCATGGAGAGGAAGCAGGAGTTGAAGCTGAAACTCTGTATTCTGCAGCAGCAAGCATTGCATTCGACCTATCAATTCAATATTGAAATTTCACTAGAAATACATGTTTCGAGGTTCCCTAATAGAAACAAATTGTATGTGCGTGATTAGCGTAGCTCAACACCATCAGGTTCAATAAAGATCACACTTTGTATTTAAGTTTTGTAACTCTGAGGATGCAACACAATTTTCAACAAAATCTGCCACCCTAAGCTACCCTTTACATGGAAAAATTGTTAGCTTTTGTTTTCTCAATACAAGGCACAGCCTATTTGTGTGCCCGACAGACGATAACATTGGAACAGACTTCTAATAAACTCAGCTGCATGTTGGAAATATCGACTTGTGTAGTCTGCACTGCAACACAACGTGCTCTCCTAATTGTCTGTACAAAAAGCGCCAGAGAAATTTTCTATCTTTTCTGGAGTCTTTTAAGCGGAGCTTCACCCCTAACCTGGGCGCTCATCAAATTTTCCCCATAGATTTTAACACCTTTAAGGGTGTCCTGCACCTGTCTTATCACCATGATAAGAGATCTTTATGAATGACAAACTAAATGCACTCACTCTACCTCGCTCTCTTTTAGCGAGCGTAAACATATTATACTTCGTTTCTACACCATTTTGTGAACTTTGTTGTGATTTTTGGCGCAACTGTTTACCAGGAGTGGCACACCCTTGCACGTGCCCTAAAGCAGCCAATGAAATGGACTTCGTACAACGATGAACAATGTGACATACAGGCGAGGTGCAGTGAGATTTTCTTTGACGATCTTTGTACATCCTCTTTTCCCCCACATAATGGAGATTCGCATTTAAAGGATGGAGAGAATGATGTTATTTTTATACCTCGGGCTGTTTTTTCCACATGACTACACGTCCTGGGCTCACATTTCCGTGAATGTGTACTTGAAGAAAGAGCAGTTCTGTAGGATAAGGTAATAATTGCTACTAAAAGACGGATGTTATGTGCGCTCGATCCTTGCGGTGTTTGTTCAAAGAAACTTTTCTAGCACTGACAGAATTGTTCCTCCTTAAGTTTATAAAGAGACCGTAGTTTTGTGTACCGGGTTAACGGCTTACCCCCAGGACAGTTGCTTGCTGCTTTGTCAACATGAGGAAAGTTCAAATGCTTCCTTAATGAACCTTTGTGGTATGCAGAGCGCATCTTTTCATCCCTAACTTATAATACAGTCTGTGGCCGTTCTCGCACCGCAAAGGATTTTTGATTTCCCGGGAGTAAAGGCCTGGCGATATTAAAAGCTGTAAGCCTCTCTCTGTTGTTCCCAAAACGAGGAGGCAGGGACGTCATTATTGCAGCCTGAGCGGTATTCCAATAAGAGGCGAGAAAGAGAGCTCTTTTGTCGATCATTATTATTGGGAAGTGCAATCGGTTGTAGGGATAGAAAAATTCTTGTGTAAGAATCAATTCCTCTGCAATATTATGTTTCATTTCACTAGGGATTCATTCGGAAGCCTTTCACTTTCTTCTCTAGCCAAGGCAGTACCAGGCATCAATTCGAAATATAGGTTTCGGGGTGCCCTAAATCCAAAACTGTAAAAACTTATCCATCTTACAGAAAATACTAACCATTACACAAGATATTTTTCGTCAGTTTATATTTATTCAAAAATAGATTAAAAAGTGTCGTATTGTTATAAAATTACCCTTGGATTTCCGTTTAATGTTTATTTATTTTCTCTATTGTATATCCGTGGGGGCGTCACATACAGGAACTATCATGAACACGCTGATACAAAATTCTATAACCAGGAATCAAAACTGGCTAGAAGTTATTGCCGTGGCAGCTCACCAAAGCTTCCCGCACGTAATCTCGGCGGTTTGGTTGTATAAACGTTCCGTGCCAACGCCACAACATTAATAATTTAATTTCTGGTAGCAATTTGTGGTCTTTCTTATTTAATTTTATATGAATTTGTGTCTGATCGGGAAACCATAGGAAATGGACAAACAGCTGCTACTGGAAATGTTTAGAATACCTGATGTCATGTCAATGGTTTTCCGAAATATTCCAGTTTACGTTTTTATCTAAGCGTCATCTGTCAGGCATGTTTGAAAGTTTTCGTATATTTTTTCTTTGCTTTCTTTCTATTGTTAATAAAAATTAAAATGTTGATTTAGCATACTGTAACGAAGTACTTCGTGGCCCGCCTCTGTAGTGTGGCGGTAAGCGTGTCTGCCTCACATCCAAGAGTCACGAGTTCGAATCTCGTTTAGGGTGAGTTATCCGGATAAGGGTTTTCCCCCCCACTTGAGTATCATTTCAGTAATTTCTTCGCCATGGGTATATAGCACTGCGTTGGAGGACGCTAATATAGTTGAAAAAGTTCTTCGTGCTTAATTTCAAATCATTCTTAAGCAAGAATAAGTGGTGAACAATAACCTGGATACATGAATCACTTGTCTAATAGTATAATAAATGACACGTACTGAAAGTCCGAGTCTTGAACCGAGAAAGCGTGGAGGAGAAAGCCGGTAGAGAGGGAGATAACAGCGGTATCCTAGTTGTGGAGCTTCCCTTGGTGCGGGTCAAAACATTCTAATCGATGCTTAGTGCACGTTAACGTGTACATTTTGAGGTGTTGGAAAACGTGTTTCTTAATATACTTGTTTCGAATTAATTTTATAGTGCGTGTACTGTGAGTTTGTATTGAATTGATTACTCAGATAACGAAATGCCGCTGAAAAGGTTGTTCTACAAAAATGAATATTTATGTACGATGCCTACGCAACAGATTTAAGCCAAAAAGTGTGTAGGCAATTTTTAGAATATAGAAATAACCGAAACAGTATAGATGAACGGAAAGACAACATATGAGCAGAAACTAGGAGGATTGCAAAAGGAGCAATTACTGTAACGGGTTCGTGAAACAAAATTATGAGTAGTATACTCCGGAAATCACGCATCTAGGATGCCGCTGTTTACCTCGCGTCCTACCGGCCTCTTCCTGCTCGCTTTCTCGGCAGAAGCATGAAGAGTACTCTCTGTTCGTGTGAATTTGTTATTGTTAAGGATATCAGCTGAATATTTCAGGTTAGATTTTTGACAGACATTGCACTTTTCTTTTGAAGGAAACTTTCAGCACTTAAAAGGGTGTTAAAATACAGGTAAAAGAACTTCAACTCTTTAAGTCGGGGAAAGCAACATTGATTCTAAATTGACTAATGCTGTCAATTTTACAGTTTACTTTCTGTTGCATTTTAAAATCCCAGTCTGAATAGGATCTGCAGCATCAGAAGAGACACAGCTGGCAGTTTAAAGGAAAGCGATTTCAGAACGGTCAAGTTGTGGTTTTCATTTGCCTATAAGAGCGAGAAATGGGAGCTTGACTGTTTTTCATGAATGAAGTGAGTCAGAAGGTATGTAGGTTACTTCCTGTACATCTTACCGGCCTTCACACCTATGTGTGTGTGTTTTCCTTTCTGTAAACCAGTTATGGCGATATCGCTTTTGCTTTCAAATACCCACGCAATCAAACGTGGCACTTTTACATTAGATAGTACATAGCATTATTACTACTACAGTATGCTGCATGTTTGCATATAATCCTAACAGAAGTTTACATCAAACCGTTCCAAACAAACTTTTGTCATAGGTTGAGTTGCTTGAAGGTTCAGAGATTTTATCATTGGAGATGAAGTGATTCGCTATTCATATATTGGTTGCTGCCATTGCTGAAATGAACAGCTTTCCACATCATACGGCACTAAATGTTAGCACAGTGTTACTTCTTATAAAACACTAGGAATATCTCTGTAATATATTATGTCCTCAATTACGCACCTATCTTCAGCTACAGAGCCTTCGTTTGGACGCGTGGCCGGCCTAGGACAGTTTGCCGGCGGGTTCGGATGTCCATAGTCATTGGCACCGAAATTTGAATTTTCTATATTTTCTATATTTTTATAGCTATGAAATCAATACTTTGCACACTTAAGCTTGTGTATGTTATAAATTAGCACACAATGTCCCAGCACAATCTGTTTTATACTTTTGAGGGAATTAATTATTGAGTTTATTCACAATGCGAAAATACTTTAATATTCAAAATACTCCATGCGTATCAAATACTAAAATATCACAACAGTCTTATTTTATAAACTCTAATTGCCCAAAAAACATTATCAATCTGAAGTTCAAGTCACATATATGCAGCACATGCTGGAAAAATTCTAGGAGCATAGCACAAAATTTAATGCGCATGATAGTGTATAAAATGTCAGAAATTCAGAAAAAAAAAAAAACATTTTTCTATCACATGCTTCATGATCACTAGTCAGATTACCTGATTGTCACATCTTCACTCTTTTGTCTAATAGCTCCTCTCCTTAGATACATAGCTTAAGCACTTCTTTCCGCTGAATCCGGTTGGTTTTGAGCCCTTTTTAGCCCATATTTTCTTCAAATACTGCCAAAAAAACTTTAGCAGAAAAGGGGCCTTTAAAGTAGTGCACATGGCATTTAAAGCAAGTTTTCAAAACATTTCTACGCTCGTTATTCTTCATGGCCAAGTAAATAAAACCATGCTTCGTTGAAGAAGAAAATAACAAAAGTGGAGCAAACATTAGCACTATCCAAAACCCAGTTGTAGAAATGAAGTCTATTCACATCGCGTGGTTGCAATTTTGCACTTGTCTCACCAACAATAATTATTTACGTCACTAGTGTACAATGTGACAGATTGTGACACGTCTATATGTTTAGGGCAGGCATGTCAAACAGCACTCGCCAAGTGTGAAAATATTCCCCTATTTTCCCTCCCTTCAAATCGGAGAACGAGAAAAACAAAGCGAAAACCGGTTCTACTAGCGTGTGCTACTGCAGTTAAGGAGGGGTGGACTCCTCTCTTCACACCCTGGGAGCGATGTTTGACATGCCTGGTTTAGGGAAAGCGAAACTAAACGCGCGTGTTACAGTGGAAAGATTATACACGTGTACATGCAACGTTTCATACAATTTTAGCATTAAAATACGTGGAAATAATACATTTGCTAAATGATAAATTATATGTACCAAAGATCACAGATTTATGACGTAATATGGTTGCTAAGCACATGTTTCATTTGTTTCAACAATTGTGGAGGAAAATCGAAGGTAATAATAAAACTATTGAAAATATGCATTGCATTCCGCTTGACATTTTAAACGAAGCCAAGCGATTTTGTTAATTCCAGACAAATCAAAAGATGTTTACGAAAAAGGTTTGTGCATGGAAAAAAGAAGATTCTTGTATTTGCAATTTGTTGCACTTAGAAGAGTGACGATTTCAGGTTTTCTTACAGGCACATTGAAGAAAATTATGTTGTGGCTGCGGTGACGTCATTGCTGTCTTGTTGCCATGACAATACATCATTCATTTTCTGTCACTGATGCCAGAAATAGGGTAATTTCGCATGATTTATGCCGTCATAATACGCCGTTTTAATGCTAAGATTGCGTAAATAAATTTGAATTTTAAAAGTCAACTTATTTCAAGCCGAGCTTTGTTAAGTTCCTGATTTCTGTTCAAGCTTTCTCAGAAATTTCTTTGGAGTTCGTTCTTTTTCCAAATATCATAAATTTTTTGTATTATAAAAACGCACACATACGCATATTTTTTCTCTTTATATTAGAACAAATTTTAGAAATTTCAATGTAGGGTAGAAAGCAAAAAAATTACTTTCCATGTAATATACATTTTTTGGTAACAAATTTGTTTACGATAATCCTTGGCATCATGAAATTAGCGACACATCAGGTTAGATAGTTATTTTGGAATGAAAACGTTTTTTGTCTCATGTTCGTGCGCGATAAAATAAAAAAAAATGTTTCTCAATCCCTTAGCGTGTAGCTGGGAAATTAATTCTTGTGAGGCATGCGTAACGAATGCAATTTACGCATTAATCTGTAAGTCTCAACTCGTGTTTGTTGAATTCCTTGCGCAGTCTGACGCAATGAGAAGAAATGCTAGTTCATGAATCTTCATTTGTTTTACAAGGATGTTGAGTTTCCTGGATGCGAAAACCAGTAGAGTGGGTTTACTACAAAACTGAACGGCGAAGGTTGTTGGATAGCCTTACTCGTATACAAGAAGTGGGTGACATGCGTGTAAAATCGAAGGTCAGAAACCAGAATGCTGACATGGAGGTTTTGTACAAAATATCTCTCAGTCGCCGGCCATTTCTTCTCTTGTTCCCATTAGAACAGTCACCCGTCGTGCTGTGATGTGAATTAGCCTGTTTGGAGGTATTGGAGGACAAATTTGGGGCATATTCTTTGCTTTCCTCACATTGTAAAGCTTGTGACACTCCATGTGCGCAAGAAAGGAGAAATGAGAAGTGGTAAGGGTGGTGGGGGGCAGTCACATGCACAGCAGGTGGAACACTGACCCCCACTTCTCTTATTATGCAGGTGAGCTTGTTGCGCATTTTTGCTTTAGGAGTGGGGGACTGTCACGGCTTTTTATAGAAGCTGTAACTATAAGTGTGGCAAACGTATAACAAACCGACCTATTTATTGTATTTAAATATCAATAATTAGATGAAGTACAAATAGTTAACGAAACAGTCAAAAAACTTGCGACTGCGCTGCGCGGTGTTTCGCCTGTCCGCGTCCTCTGTGCTTGTTGCCCGTTGTCTGTCGCTATCATGGGAAGGTGCGGATGAAATCATAAACATGTTTGTCTATATATATATTTAAGCTTTCAGAGGTAAGTTTAAATATTAAATTGCTATAAATATATTTGAGATACATAAAAAAGAAAGGAAAGAAATTCACAGCGTTGGGAAAACAAGGGGTTTGTAAAACATTGGGAAGAGGTTCAGAAAACAAAACAGTGGGCAAACAGTTGGGTTCACATGCCCGACGTTCTCTTCTTCAACGTATAGCATTCTTTATTTTCCAGACAGTGTTGGAAGTATGACAATTTCTTGCGAGATGGCATCTGTCAGTTGCAGTGGGGTTATTTGCTGTGTCAGGAAAACTAGTTTCGTTAAGATAACCGCACAACTAAAAACCGGGAGTAGGACGCGTGTCATCATTAGGCACTTCCGCAACAATGTGGCCTCCGCGATCTCCAGATCTCAAGGCAGCTCCGCCAGAATTATCTAAAAACACTATAGTCATAGATTAACAAAGAAGATATCCACTATACACAAATAATCAGGTTGCTGAAGTGTATAGGATCCCGAAATCAAGCAATTCTACGTAGAGCAGTATACATTATAATGCAATTTTGATGTAATTGTAAAATGTAATGTAAACTATTCATTCATTGATAAAGTTTCAGATATTTCAAAAGCCTATAAAAATGTTAGTTGATATAACGTATTTTAAATGAGTTCTATATTTTTTGGGAAATAATTTGTATCCATTCCATAAAATTTATTCAGAATGAAGAGAACATCGAGGCTTCTCAGACAAATGTATATATTTTATTACTTTTACGCAAATATCTTTAACAAAAGGATATTTTAATAAAAAATTATGACGCAAAGTAGTTTTGGGTTGTGGGAATTGTGAAAATCTTGCCCGGCATGCTTAGAAACACCTCTAACTCAAGTAGGAAATTTGGTTTTTACTCAACATTTCGTTTCTGATAGTGAGTTGTACTGTTTTTCACACACAGTTAAGCGCGTTCGCTTGAAAGAATCTGCTTCTGGCTTCCTAGTACCTCTTTAATTCCTTAGTATCATCCAAAGTTGAAGAAAACTACGTTTAGCCAGTTTTTAAAACTGACGTTCACTTTTCAACATATGTTGATACCTACAAAGCTGAATCTAATTTACGAGATATTCAGTTATTCATCTCTGTTGATCGAGGAGTTAACGTCAGAACAATGTGGACAATTAACGCAGGATTCTGGATTGCTTATTGCGCTTGTGCGACAGTTTTCGTAGGTACCTTCAACAGAGGGAGAAATACAAGTAAATTGAGATTAACAAAGGACACGTGGATGAGACGCAGGTATCAGTTGCAGATCTTGCTCTATTTATACTGTCATGAGCACATCTTCCTGAGATTCGGGTGGTTTGGATGGCTCACTTTGTAATTCAATTGTATATGTCCTTTTCAGCTCCGTATCTGTCTTAAAGGATTCTCATTATCATAATATCACGTGCTGCCTTCTCTAAGAAGGGCTAAGGCTTTCTAACGAAATAAGGACACAGTTTACTACACAGTATTGCTTATTGAAAATGTGCATTGCTTAGAAGATAAAATGTATTACAGAATTGAATTCCAGGGCTTTAGGAGCATGAATGATTTATCAAACAGATAGCAAAAATATACAATTTTTATATTTTCAATTTATGCAAAAAATTGATACAAAAACTAAGCATTTAATTAATCTCAAGGGTTAATTAATGCGAGAGACCCCAATATAAACATATTCATTACTGCATAGAACATAATTAATTAGAAAGGTAGAAAGTGCAATGACAAAACAACCCCTAATGGTAATGTTACCTGTAGTAAACTCCGATTCTTATTTTTCATTTACTCAAACAACCCCTGTATATAATTAATAGAAGATGTAGAAGGAATTGCAACTAACTTCTTAGGAATCCCATGCTTGCTATTGTGCTTTGTATTTCCCGAATGTGTTGTTTTAAGCAGACAATTATAACGACTTACACGAAACATCTTTCTCCTCTGGTCATAACGAAATATTTTTTTCTAATCATCTCCTGTATTGTTATCAGTCTGGTTGCACATGCAGTCTCAAAAATAGCCAAACATGTTTATCTCCTACGTGACTGAGTGGCATACTCGCACGTTCTTGATATCGCATCCTGTCACTTGAATCGAATGCTAGGTCCGAAGTGAGGTATTAGAAAATGTTTTAGCCAGAAATAAGGCAGAAGTGTTGTTTCAGTAATACTGTATATCTAACTTTCTCTCAACCAGCTTTAAAAACTAGAGTATTTTCATTTTCACTACCCCACTCAAGACCGCTTCCCTCTCCTTTCGGTTATTATTGTGTTACTCTAATGGTTAACATGCGCTTTACAAGCCTCCTATAAACACACCCCATGCATTGTTTCTTCTCGAAAGTCGCTAATATTTCACATTGCAACAATAGTCATGTCACTTCAGTCAATGAAATTACAAATAACTGACAGTTTTACTGCTCCTTCGCACATGGTCTGTGGTTATTCGTCCACATTCTGCACAGTTATTGTATTCTATATCGAGCTTTCATCGAAAACACATGTTTGGTGACTCTGAATCCCAAAAAGCATTTCTAGAAAAGATTTATGCGTACGTCTTAAAAAACGAAAAGTCAGTTAAATACTGTTAAGGTTCAACATCTTCCGAGGATGCGATACGAAGCTTTTCAAGAAAATCCCACCAGCTCAAACTACCCTTTACATAGAACTTTTCTTTTCTCTCGAAAATAGTTGCCTAAAATGCCATGTATCCCTTGGTTTCACGCCAAATAAAGTCTTGAATTTTCTGAGAACGTCCTCAGAAGTCCTTTCATTCTGGATTACTTATGCATTACTGGTAAATCGTAAGAGACAGACAACAGCTGCACGAAAATGTGAATATCATGAACCATTTCTGAGGTATTCCTTGTTATTTGTTTCACATTTCCATGCAAAGAGAACCATCACAGAACGATCAGTTCTTGGAACATTTGACTGTCGCTTAAAGCCTGCTGTATTCCCATTCCCATATTCTCCTTGCACCTACAAGAAAATTAGGAATAAGATCTCGATTAACTGAAGTAGGGAGAGAAATAAGCGTTTGTGACAGAGAAGAGAAAGTTGTATGAGTGCAACTTATCAGATGTGTGCCTGTCTTTAGAAGTAATATTCAGTATACAGTGGAAATGGTAATAAAGTTACATGTCACTTTTTGCATCAATGGTTTATCTTGTTTGTCTTAAGAAGTAAGACATGTGGTATATGTATAACGCAGGGATGACTCTCACCTTTGCTGTTTCGGATCTCCCCACTTGAGCTGGGACAATTTTGATTGATTTCGTCTGACGCGTCTATATTTAGCACAGACGTGTGACAGTAGAGCGTCACGCTAAAAGTAGCTGTTTCTAAAGTCGAGTCACACGCAAGTGTTGTTGAAAACTGGCATCAGATATCACGCATGTTTGCCACCTAGCCTAATCCAGATTTTGAGATGTGGTCAAACAATCGAGTGGAATCACTCATATCTGCAAATTCTGAGCTTACCCCGAGAGCAAGGTCCCCCTTAATGAACCTTTCGTTTTTTACTTTCTCTACTGGTAAGTAGGGGAAGTATTGTATTCCACCCAAAAATTCGATGTAGAGATTTCACCGGAAATACATGTTTTGAGGCCCCCTGAATCCAAAAAAAGCATTTTTAAAAAAAGGTCCGTGTGTGTGTCTGTGTCAGTCTGTCAGTCTGTGTACAGCATAACTCAAAAACGAAAAGTCGGTTAAAAACCAAAGTTGGTATTTAAGTTTAATGTCTTTCAAGGATGCGACACGAAGATTTTGAAGAAAATGGCCGCACCCTAAACTACCCTTTACATGGAAAATTTTTCGAAAATTTGGATTTTCTTGAAAATGGCTCTAACGATTTTGATTAAAATGTCATATGTTTGAGATATTTTGATGGCAAATGAAATTTATATCTTGAATTTCCTGGCTATAGCCCCTGTAGTCGTATTTACTCTGGACGACTTTTGCATAACTGGTAAACCATTATAGATAGACCAAATTATACTATACAAAAAATGTAGATCTTGCTAAAATACACAATTTATGTCTCAATAAATTTTCTTGTAGAGTGAACCATTTCGGAGATATTCCTTGTTATGTGTGTGAGTTTCGGAAAACTTGGAACTTTCGTGAAATGGGTCATCGTTGTTCATTTTTTATATGTTACGTGTACAAAGAGAACGGAATCTCAAAGCTTTAAAAGATTTGACTATCGCACAAAGCCTACTGTATTCTAATATTCCCCTTGTACCTACAAGGAAATAAGCAATAAGATAATTTGAACAAATGTTTATTTTAACTAACACGAAGAAGATATAGGAATAAGAGTTTGTAAGAATGGTTAGTACAAGAGTAGAGAAAGTCATGTGAGTGCAACACATCAGATTTTTGGATAAATAGGTTTATTCTGAGTGATGTGAATATCGATGATTGCGTCTGACTTGTATCAGGTCGAATGAGCTCATGTGGTACGCAAGTTGGGAGAGTAGTAGCATTTGCAATTCATTCAGATGTTTTCTGAAATGGTGCATAGTGGAAATGAGCCTATATGAGACTGATCTCTGTCATGATGCATAATACAAGAACAGCGTGTGTTTACTATCAGCTTAATTAAAATCTGAAGTGTAGCTCATATGACTTTCTCTACTCTTGTACTAACCATTCTTACAAACTCTTATTCCTATATCTTCTTCGTGTTAGTTAAGATAAACATTTGTACAACTTATCTTATTGCTTATTTCCTTGTAGGTACAAGGGGAATATGGCAATACAGTAGGCTTTGTGCGATAGTCAACTCTTTTAAAGCTTTCAAATTCCGCTCTTTTTGGATGGCTAACGTATAAAAAATGAACAACGTTGTTCCATTTGACGAAAATTTTAAATTTTCGAAAACACACAAATAACAAGGAATATCTCTCAAATGGTTCAGTCAAAAAAAAAAAAAAAAAAAAAAAAAAAAAAAAAAAAAAAATTGTGTTTTACCAAGATCTTAATTTTTTGTACAATAAGATTTTGTCTATCTGTTACGGCTAATTAGTTATGCAAAAGTCATCAAGAGTAAGCAGGATTGCATAGGCTATAGCCAGAAACTTGAAAACATATATTTAATTTGTCATAAAAATATCTTAAATATAAGGAATTTGATCAAAATCGTTGGAAACATTTTCGAGAAAATCAAAATGTTCCATGTAAAGGGTGATTTAGGTTGGAAGAATTTTCTTCAAAACCTTTGTGTGGCATCCTTAAAAAGATGTCAAACTTAAATACTAACTTTGGTTTCTAACCGACTTTTCAGTATTTCATTTATTTATTTTATTTTTCATTTATTTATTTATTTATTTTTTGTTTTGCTTCGCGCAAACTCCTTTTTTCAATCCTTATTGGCTGTCGACTGACAGTCGAAGTTTCTGGAATATTTTAGAAATATTTCTTGCTACGCAGGTGTTCTGTTGTAAGAAGTCAAATGAAGGTGCTAAGCAACTCTACGGTGACAAAAGAATTATTCCTTTAAGTCGCCCTTGGCTATTGATTTATGTGTTATATTTTTGTCCTCAGTGGAAATTCTTTTGTTCACCAATGAAAAATGTATCGACTAACAAATGTTACTATAATCTGTCTTAAATTAGAACAGTCCTGGTGTAAACATATGGGAAAGGAGAAAGAGAGAGAGAGAGAGACAGAGAGAGAGAGAGAGAGAGAGAGAGAGAGAGAGAGAGAATGAAGCGGATCGCACTTAGGCCGCTGATTGGCGGAGGGAAGTTTATGGGTGTTTTTCTTTTTTACGTATAATAACCGCTTCATGTGACCAGCGTCGTTGTAGTTTGAGACGGATTATATTACATACACGCAATACATATACACAAACTATGTCTTTCTTTTTCTCTTCCTTCATTTGTTATATTCTTATGTCTTGTACATAGAATAGATCATTTGAATTGCGTTTTTATTTATGAATTTTCTTTATATTCTTTGGTTCATAGTATATTGAGGTGAAACAGCGCTTAATTTTGTTGGGAGGTCTACTTATCAGGCTTGAGGTATTTTGACGTGCTGTAAATCTACGACATGGGACCACAGGCTTTACTTCCCTTCCGAAGGAAGCTATGCTAAGGATTTTTACGCTCTATCGCCCTCCGTCGTGTTTGAACCCGCGAGTTTGGGAACCAATGGCGGTCAAGTTGTCCCAAGACCACGAAGAACAATAATTTGATATTTGCATAGTTATTATTTATATTGGTCGTCTCCTTAGCGCGGTGGTAGCGCTGCTGCTTACTAAGCGAGGGACTTGGGTTCGATTCCCGGAACCGGCGAGGGGACACTCCCGCTGGGAGACCGGTCGGGGTGTACTCAGCCTCTTTAGGTCCTTGAAGGGCCAATTGAGGAGTGGTCCCTGGTCGAGAAGGGCTCATAGCTGGCCGGAGGGACCAGGGCACTGACCACGCCCCACCTCCTGCACTGCTGTCTACTGGGCAGAGATGGGGGACGCAGCGGTTAGGCGGTAGGCTTTGGTCCGGATGGGCTGTTCTAATTGATTCACCAATGTTTATATTTTTAATAGCAAATAATGCCTCAATTTTTATTTATAAGAATGAAAATAAATACAACTGAGCTTTAACTTCTCTCGCAGCTGCAACTACTACTACTACTGTTACTACTACGGCTACTTCTACTACTACTTCATGTTCCTCTGTTATTAACCGTAGCAGCGTGTCCTTATCTGTGAACATGGTGCACCAGTGTCTGACAAAGGGAATGTTTAAACAGACACGTGAGAGTGTACATAACAAAAAGATACGGAACGTCACGAAATCACGCCTAGTAGGTCCGTTCACCACCATGGCAGTGAAGGCCGTACCGAGCAGTTACCCCGTCATTATGGAGCCTGCCGGCCGGCCGGTCGACTGTACCTTGATCTTGCGTACGTACGCTATGGGGCAAAAAACGAATCCTTTGTGTGGCCGCTAGACGATCCTTGGACTGACCTTGGTCATTTGCCGGGCTGCAGAAGCTGCAGGGGTTCGCTGAAACAAGAAGCGCTTTTGTTTATGTTCTTGTATGGAGCGGCTGTCTGCCTTCTGCTTGTAATATCACTCACAGTATTTCCCAATTACTTTATTTGCGCATTATATGACATCTTCGGTATTTTTATTAGTCTTGTTTCATCTACTCACATTTTATAATATTGAAAAGCTAACAAATAAAACAAGTAGTTAAAAATATTCAATTTAATATTTTCCCTCCAAACTCTAGCTATAAAAATAATAGGTATCTAATGCTAATTTATATTGTTATTTTCATAAATTCTATCAGTATTCTGTTTTTCTACACACATTTTGAAGGACCAATCCTCTCGTACTCAGATGGGAATATTGACCGTTAGAGGTATTTCTAATTTTTACTTCATTGCCATTTTTATCATTCGCTTCGCATATTTCAATTTTAGGGTAACAATCCTTTATGTTAGAGTTTCAACAATTGGTCGTGAGAGGTATTTATAATTTATTCTAATTTTTAGTGCTTTGTAATTTTGATTAGCCTTCTGTTTTGCCCACTCCCATTTAAAGCATTGCATCTGCGAAAATTCAAGAGTCCAATTCTCTTTTAATTTTACTGCTTTGAGCCTTTTGGCACGTACGACATAAAGTATATAATAATATATATTTTTATTTATTATTAATCACAGGTAATTTGAAATGCTTCTTGATCGTCTGTTTATTTGGAACTATCCCAAATGTTAATTTGAGATGTTTTTAAATGGTAATGAAAATTAACAATATAATGAAGGAAGAAAGATTGCTTTTTAAGAAGGTGATTTTAGACCACAAAACTGCAATCTGTGTTGACAGTACTTCAATTATTTTAGTGTCTGCGTCATTCTAGATCCATAATCCCTCTTTGAAGGGCTGATACTGCATAAAATCGTATTTTTTTTAGAAATGTTCGTCTTGCATAGCTAAGGATATTAGTGTATTTCTGTTTCTATTAAGGGAAGTAATTATGAGGATTACTTCGCGAATAAGCTGCTAAAAGTAAAAAAAAAAAAAAAAAAAAAAAAAAAAAAAAAAAAAAAAAAAAAAAAAAAAGAAAAGAAAGAAAAAGAAACCACAAAATGCACTTGCAAGATTAGATGGTACATAGAAAAAAAGTTTCCAATTCCATCCATTCGCTATTTTCAGTTGAGAGAGAGAGAGAGGGGGGGGGGGGTCTGAAAACAAAATATTGTATGAATGCCAGACTTGACACAGAAGTGCGGTGTGTACCAAGGATGCGCCATGAAGATTTTCTAACATTTTCTATTTTTTACATATGTATTTTAATATCCATCCTTGCAGCGCTTAGACCAGCTGCAAATGTCACACTCTAAAATTCCAAACGTCCCAGTAAATTTTCAAGGCATTCTCAAATGTTTGAGAAACATGCCTAAAAAGCGTCTTATAGTGTTGCAAATACTAGTATTATTGTTAATAATAATAATAATAATAATAGTAATAATAATAGTAATAATAATAGTAATAGTAATAATAATAATAATAATAATAATAATAATAATAATAATAATAATAATAATAATAATAATAATAATAATAATAATAATAATAATAAACAGTCTCCGGCCTTTGTAGTTAACAAAAACTTGGTGCCTACACTCGCAACGGCAGCTCAAGTGGTAAGAGCATCGGCATGAAGATCCTTGCTTCGAGTCCCTACCATGGTGTTTATTTGTCAAGTGTGATTTAGATTTACAACTGTAGGTAGTATTAAGGTAAATAAACTTTGAATATAGAGATTTAAGGCTGTAAACCTAGGCTGAAGAGCAGCAAGTGTGTACATTTGCTTGATCGCCTGTGTTAAGAGGAATGTTTCATTGACACATCTGCGAAACGTACTGTAGTTCCAGAATGTCACACGCCATCTAGTGGAAGGATTTGGCGGGAAGCCAGAAGATAGATCCGAATACAGAACGTTCGGATTAGTATAAACTATTACGGATGTTGTTTCCTTTCATTCAGAGTGTGTGCTACGTAGCTGTTTTGTCCTCGTGTGCGTAGTTCCATAACCAGTGATTTAGGCAATTAAAGTGCTGGCTTAAACCGGCCATTACTGACTGTAACCTGGTGAAACTGTTACGTACTACTACGGAAATGGACGGACTTTTTGTGTGCGAGATGATACGTGGGCTTCAACTGTTTCCTTTCTAGCACGTAAACCCAATTTTCATCGTACCAACATTATCGTGAAGGTCGGGACAACCGTTAAAGCACTAGAGGTATGTTTATATAGTAATTGAAAAGGCTTACTATAATGCGAGTCACTTGGAGAGCGCACCGTGGTGGCTCACTGGTTAAAGCAACCGGACGGAGACCGGAAGATCCTTGGTTCAAATCCTGGAAATGGCATTGAATTTTTCGGTCTGACTCTACCTTTCTTACCTTGTCCTACACACGGCGAAGTGTGAAAAAATACCTTCCGCTTACTATAGAGATTCTTAAAAGTAGTAACTTTCTAGAATGTCAAACAATTGCACATAGAAATAAAATGGGGAAAATACCTTGAAAAGTAACTCCTGCACAGATTCAAACCTCAGCCTTCCGGATCCCGAGGCGTCTGTGACTACAGCATGATTATGAGTAGGGATAGGAAGTTCATGCATTTGCATGTTTTTTCACAGGGGTTAAAATGTATGCTTTTACATTATGGAATTATGGAATTTTCAATTATTTGGACATGATTTTATGGTGCATATAACTGCATATTTTCTTGATTTTGATAAATGCATAATATTTCAATATTATAGCCCCTATATTGCATATTTTAATGATTTTTATGGCTTTTTATTATTTTTTTCCCCATATGGATAGTATTTTTACTTTCTCTACTGATCAGTAGGGGAGGTATTGTATTCCACCCAAAAATTCGATGTCGAGATTTCACCGGAAATATATATTTTGAGAATTCCCCGAATCAAAAAAAAAAAAAAAAAAAATTAGAAAAAGGTCCGTGTGTGTGTGTGTGTGTGTGTGTGTGTGTGTGTGTGTGTGTGTCAATCTGTGTGTCTGTCAGTCTGTGGGCAGCATAACTCAAAAACGAAAAGTCGCTTAGAAACCAAAGTTGGTATTTAAGTTTAATGTCTTTCAAGGATGCGACACGAAGATTTTGAAGAAAATAGTCCCAAGACGTGGAGAGAAGTTTATCACGTTACACAAGTGTTTTGCGAGACAACAGACGATGTTTTACAGTTGAAAATTTGTGCAAAGTGTTGGTTGTGAACTGCAGTTTAGCAGTTAATACTAGCAGCAGTACTACTTCTGTTTCCACCTCTAAGGAATAAGGTAACTTTATTTATTACTTATACTAACTCATATTGTCTACTGCAAAGGGACATTAATTGTTTTAATCCAATAGTGCATATTTCTTGGCATATTTTCAAGTTTTTAAGAGCATATTTGCATGCATATTTCAGTGTTTTTTAGGGCATGAACTTTCGAGCCCTAATTATGAGAGAGAAAAATAAACGTAAAATATATATTGGGAATAATAGCCTGGAGCAAGTGGGAAACATTAATTATTTAGTTTCGATGTTGATAGAGACAGAAAATGAGATAAATACATTTCAACACATGTGGGACCATAACAAGAACTATACAAAACAAATTAAGGAAAAAAAGAAAACAAAAGTTTTATAAGACCATGGCGGGCCCTGAGCTTATGTATGGCAGCGAATCGTGGACAATGAAAGAAAATGACAAACGGAAAATCCAGACAGCGGAAATGAGATTTTTACGAAGAGCCAAAGGATGCACTAGGCTCGACTTAATAAGAAACGTAACAATCAGAGAAGAACTGAATATTTATAAGTTAAACGACAAAATCGAAAAAAGTGAACACAAATGGAAAGAGCACATGAACCGCATGAGTGAGGAGAGGATACGTCGTTTAATCAAGGGATACAAATCAGAGACATCGGAGGCCCCAGAAAAAGCTGAGAATAAAGCAAAAATGCAAAGAGGGAACAGGTGGAAACACCTAATTATTGAAGTGCAGAAGAAAATAAACATTTGAACACATCAAGCATAATATCTCAGTAGGTGTGGCGAAGGGGGGGGGGCGGCAGAGATCAACAATATCTTCCGGCAGTACAAGAAAATTTATGTCAATGTTTAAAAAATATTTTAATTTAAATTATACGAATTATCATGTGGGCATTCCTTTGTTTAGTCAGTGTGACAACTGTATCCCTTAAATCTCTGAAAATAATTTATTACATATTACAGTTCATTAACAGTCAAAATAGCCCTGCATTTCAATTGGACAACTGTGTTTATAACAGTTATTCTTTTAATAGTGCATTTTTCAAGAAGAAAGGTTGATTGTTACTGTTAAGAATAAAGTGAGATTATTTGAGATTATTAACTGGTATTCTGTTATAACAAGAGAAGATCGAAATACAGGTAATTGTTGGGTGTCGTTTTCCTCAGTTGACATGCTCAGTACCTTGAACTACAATAATCGAAGTGAATATATTTTAGGTTATTTGTTTATGGAATTTAACATTTGAAATATAGTATTTAAATATATATGTTATTAATGAAATAGCCCAGATAAATATCGGTAACCTCAGACATCTTATGACAGTTGATAATTATTGTCCACCCCCGTAGCGCAGTGGTAGCGCTTGCCACTGGTGCGGGGGATCCGGATTCGATCCTCAGTACCGGCGTGGGGTTTTTCCCCATTGGTATGTCTGATCCGGGGGGCACTCAGCCTCGTGATGCCAACTGAGTAGCTATCCTGGCGGAAAGCTAGCCCTAAAAGATCAAATGGTGGTCTTTCGGCCGGGGGAGTCGACGTGCTAACCCCCGCCAGCCTCATCCTGCACTCCTCCGTGGCCTTGGCTGCGGCTGGAGGACAAGGGTACCTTCTGTATAGGGGAGCCACCCTAGGGATTATAATTATTTTCTAATTTTTGTCGACGCCGATAGCTAACTTGTCGAAATTACAATCCAAGAATTCTGCTTTTCGTATGAAGAAATATCTAGTTGTGAGAAAGTTGTAAACAAAGTTATAGACCACTTATGTTGTCCAGTGGTCAAGGATCTGAATATTCACCCTAGAGGTCCCGGATTCGATTATGGGCTGTTGTAGGTTAGGGGTAACGCTTTGCTATCCTCCGTAGAGCCTAGAAATTGGATGTGTGCGTATTCTATGGTAAAAATTAACATAATTTATAAGAAATATCTACATACACTCAAGGAACATATCAGTGTTTCTTAAGTCTAAGCTCCTGATGTCCATGAAAGTTAAAGGGGTCTACAGAAATGAAACGGTTCAAAAATAAAAGTTATGCAACCATCACCATACTCTTGCACATGGAACAAAGCTCGCATGGATGGTTGTAATTTTGGAGAATAATAAAGGTTACCAATCCTGGATGTAAAGAATAAAGAAATTATCAAAACAAACATAGTTTGTGTGTATGTGTTAAGCGCAAATTTTCGTTGGAATATCCACTAAAACATTACATCTTAGAAATTCCACTTATAACTATCTCATCTTGGATTACTGTGATCATATTGGCTGTCTCCTACCTTTGGAACACATTTCCTACCGCAATGGTGTTAACTCATGTATAGTGTTTTCCCCCTTTTCTTTTCACACGTTGACACTCTCATTCATATTTCCAGACCCTGGGGAGGATAGGGGAATAATCTTGCCTAGAGTAAAGTTCTCACCGCGCCCCAGCCGGTAATCGAACCGAGATCCCTTTCACAGCAAGCCCGGACTTTAACAACCAAGCTAAGGAGCAGACATTTTAATATTTGTACTAGCCGTTTAAAAGTTATTTCCGCACAGGTATTGTAATAATCCACGAGAGTATAATTTCACCTCAGAGAAGGACAGAGCTACCCGTCTATGTGAAAGTGGAAAGCCGATGAATGCCGTGACTACCCCTCGTGTTCCTTAAGATGCATGCATGAGCCTGAAAGACCTTTCCCATCGGTGTTCGAAACAGATAAGTGCCCTCCAACACACTACTGTTATCGCAATTAACGTTAATCAGTAGTAAACGAATATTCTGTAAAAGTCCTATGAAGTTATAATGGTAGAGTCCTCTGACGGTACTGAAGTCCACTTTTCTGTTCCCTCATTTTGTTTGTAAAGTTCCCTGCGTATGGCTTAACATTTCCCTGCCGTTTTATCCACTTTTTCCCATTCGTCATTTAAGACGATAAGCTACTGTGTGCGATCTACGGTAGCCCAGTTTAATTATCACTGTAATGACGTTTTTAAAAAGGGAATTCACAGACAGCGGGCGTTCTTTACAACGGGGCTTTTACACGTAGTCTGCCTGCTGAGGGAGATACTGTAAGAAGATTACTTGGCAACAAAGAAAAATAATTATCCTAGATGTGGCGTATCAGGAAAACCTTACATGCTTTGGGAAGGTAAACAAACCTTGCTGGGTACGCAAATAAACAACTGATATGTTGCAATGACAAAAGCGTGAACACGTCCGAAACCTCGTAGGTGCAGTTTGTCATTTTTAAGATAATGGGCTTAGCAAATTCCTTAATGTTCCTACAAGTTCGTTTTTCTTTTCTTTTTAGCACCTACTTAGTAAGCAGAGAAGCTATTGCATTCCAACAAAAAATTTCGATGCAGAAATTTCATCGAGAATACATGTTTTGAGGCCTCAGAAAAATAAAAATAATACAGATCAGGTGTGTGGTTTTTAGTAGTATTCTTAATACATAGGCAGCACAGGCGGTGGGCATTGATTAGTCATGAAATCAAATAATTGAGAAAGAAAGGCTCCAGGATGAAAAATGTAGACTGTGACAATTTGACAAAATCCAGTCTAGTTACTTTTCTACCACTTTATTGCCTTCTATACTTTTGCACAAGAACGCAGTTTTCTTCTCGTCGCAGTCTTTCGTGATATTACAGCTCACAACTGTTGTTTATCTCTCGCAACACTGACTCTTTTCAGTATCTCTCTTCAGTTTCTTTGTGTCTCACACGCCAACTCCTACAATATAATCACTCGACGCTCGCTAAATCTTCTTTACGACGCGCCGACACATACGCAGCTATCTCACATTGACAGCAACCGACTCATGTCCGTATTTGTAACTCTCTGTTGTTTCCCCACCTTACTGTACACTGGGGATGACGTCACAGGGACCTTTTACCGGACTTATTCAAACACGCCAGCAATGACGTAGCCAGATCTTTCTCGAAGGCTCTGGAGAATACCCCTTTTAGTTCTGCCGTTCGATTGTTGTTAGTCACATATGCATAACAGTCGCGCGAGGCAGCCTGACTTTGGACGCTTTTGTTTGTTTGCTTGCAGGTCTGGTATGTGGCGTGAAGTGGCTTAGCCCCGAGATTCCATTATCTTGCGCCGCGCCCGGCGTCACAATATGAATTAAAGGTTTTCGCATTGACCATTCCCTTTTTTCAAACAATTTAAATCTTTTTGAAATAGTTGTTTGTGATGGTCATGGAAAGAGTTGTTTCAAAGCTGCGTATAGTATCTTTTATAAGATTTGATTATCGCTTTGGACTCCTGTGTTTCTCTTGGTTTAAAAAAAAAAAAAAAAAAAAAAAAAAAAAAAAAAAAAAAAAAAAAAAAAAGTGTGTAAATAATCAACTTCTGCAAACATTTACCTCGTTCAAGGTGAAGTATAACGCTTTTAAAAAAGTGACAGGTAGTCACGTGAACGTAACACTTTTTAATGTTCTTTCGGTTAATCATGCTATACTCGCTGGAAACTGTAGCCATAACTGTAATGTATGTTATGTACACACGCTGTTCGTTACGTTACGTTGTAACCATTATATGCCTACGCAGCATGCACTCATGGCAAGTAAAACAATGGGCACTCGACTTCCTAAAGTGTTCCGCTTTAAACGCGTAACGTTTCAAATGAATAACAAAGAATAAATATGTCGCAAGCGTGTCATAAAAAGCCTTTGTGATAAATAAAATTTTACTTTTAGCGCTTTCCCCTAGCAGGTTTTATAGAATCTGTTACAGGTTTCGAGACGGCTAGTATCTGTTTCCGTTAAATATTCTAGCAGACAAATTCAGCAGCTATACCTATGGCAGACACAAAATTTAATGGCAGCTGTTACTATTCTCTTTCCCGCTGTGCAAATGTGCAAATTATACTTATCACTTTATACTATGCAATGTCGCAAGGGTAACAAACCTTATTGGATTTTGTGTTGAGCTATCCGCCATTAAATTTTGTGTCAGCCATAAGTATATTACAGTTAACTAATTCTGTCATTTTTCGAGATCCTATTATTTCGATAGTTTTCTACTTTTTTTTAAATTGCACTGAGATAAACTTTTACATATGTGTTATTTACAAAGTAATTTCCGTCCTGCAAACGTTCTTCTCCATTTATATGAAGTAGATAATAGAATGAATTATGAATGATTTCTAGAAGAGGGTTCACAAAGTCACATGGATATTAGTGCACCTCATTGTTTACTTAAGTACATATTCACGTTGTCGCATCTTTGAACGATATTAAACTTAAATACCAACTTCGGTTTTGAACTGACTTTTCGTTTTTAAGTTATGCTGTTCACAGACACAAACACACATACTCCATGTACACACACACACACACACACACACACACACACACACACACACACACACACACACACACACACACAAGACCTTTTTCTAAAAATGCACTTTTTGCTTTCTGGGGGGGGGGCCTCCTCAAAACACACTTGTGAAATCTCGACATCGAAAGTTTGGTTCGAATATAATACTTCTACTTACTATACGCAGTAGACAAAGTAAACAAATTGAAAACTTTGAATAAAGTCGCCATTTCGAACGTATTTCGTATCTTGTTCAAACAAATTGTGTTGTTGGTGTGAGACTGTTACACATAGTGCAAGATGAAACCGCGAAGGGAAGTGATAAAAAGGAAATGTGGAGCTCGTTGTCACTTTCGTGTGGGGTAGAGCCAGGTGGGCAAGCCTCACCGTTAGTACGAGAGAGGGGGGAGGGGCACCGGCCAAGGTCTGCTCTTTATGGAAATTCGGTCAGACTTGTTTACGTCTCAGAGAGGTCACACCAGTTCGGTGGTAGCAGTTGGTACCTCCTTCCGGCAGCAACAACTGCTGCCAACATGCGCCCATCCTTCTCTACATATTCAACAACACAGTTCGAGCAACATTTGTTAATATATGTAATAGTTACTTCAAATTCGTTAAAGGTCATGCTGCACTGGATCCTAGTAGATCTTTTGATCCTCACGCCGGTGCTTTCTAGGCAGCTTGGCAACGATGAAAAGTGAGTAAAAGTGACACCAAAAGCGCCGGAAATTGGTATGGAAATATGCGCGCAAATCATTTACGATTGATGCAACATGACGACCTTGTAAAATGTTCCTGGTTTCTCAAAGCATTTTTTTTTCCATTTAGGAATATGTTTTCTGTTTTTTCATCACAAAATACTTATGAGTGTTACAGTTATTTTAGAAAAGAAACAAAAGAAAACAGTGATAAAAAAAACTCGGGTATTTGGCTAAGACTGCCAACCTGGCAGTTTTTAGGGCATTTCCCATATTTAGCCCAGAAATTGTGACCCATTTTATTTGTCTTTGTCCCGTAATATTAGAGGATTGGCTATTGGTATAAAATATAGGATTAAATTGGTGTTATTGTTAACGGGTAAATTACAGTTTAATAGTATTTGAAATTTTGCAGTTACACACCTAAAATTCAGGTACGAAAAAAAATCGTCCCATTAATAATGTTTGTGGTCAAAGCAACAGTTGAATATTATGCGAACGTATGTTTATAATGTGTGATTCTGACGAAAATGAAAGTAATTCGATTTCATCAAAGATGATGAAGTACAAACAAATTAGGTGTTACCAGATATTTGGGAGGTTCTTATACTTGGGTCAGGTCTGTTGGACGGTATGCAATAGAGTTCTTAGTGTAAGAGCGAAATGATTATAATAATTTATTGTTGTTATAATGTCTTACAAAGAATTCCATGTACTCTTGAAAAAAGTTGAATTTTTGAAAGCAGCTAAATGTGACCTGTAATAACCTTGAAAACATTTATAAAAACGATGGCTGGGAAACAAAACGGACATTTCAAGGTTAGGTTTCCATTACTATTTCCTTACATTGTTTTTATTAATGATGTAAAACCTGTATTTCTGCTGTTGAATATCTAATCTATATTTTCTGACGTATTTTTGACAATTCGGTAACATGTTCGAGGATGACCATTATTTCATTTGGCAACCCTAGGTTCAGCATTAACATGCTATACAACTTTCATGTGATGCGCCACATAATCTCCTACGGTTCCTTCACCTCATCCATTCCTCCTGGGGTTGGTATCAACAGATCCGCCTTAAGTCGAGGTGCGAGGGCAATATATGTTTGAAAAAGTTGTATGTGTATGACAAATTGTGTGTTTCAACGAGGTCTACATTTTGTGTAGTGAGTTTTTGCATTTTACTACTTATTCAAATGTTACCCAGAATGAAGAGAATTTCCGGGCCGTTCCCAGCAAATTTAATATATACATTTTACTGGCCATGTAAATACCTCAAACATAAAGTCGTTCGAAGCATTTTCAAGAATATGAAAAATAAGAAAATTTTGTTCATGTTAAGGGTGGTTTGGGGTTGAGGGTTTCTGAAAAATCTTAGGATGACACTCAACTTAAATAGCATCTTTATTATTTAACGAGTTTTCGTTTTTGAGTTACGTTGTTCACACACCTATTTCTAAAATGCTTTTTATTTATTTATTTTTTAATTCTGGAAATCTCAAACTAGAACAATTCTGCTGTGAACATATAGGAGGGGAGAAAGAGGGAGACGGACACCCTGTAAACTAATGCTTAGGCCACTGATTGGTGGAGGGAAATTCATGGGTGCTTATAGATGCGGATGTTCTAGAATAATAATAAAAAAAGAAAACACCCATGAATTTCTCTTCACCAAACATCGGCCTAACAGCATTCGTTATAGTGTTCCCTATGTTTACAATGGGATCATTTTAGTTTGACACAGATCTTAGTAGCGAAAGCATTATGTATTACTTTTATTAGCTTCAGTCGGATGTCTGAAATTAGTTGTTTGAAGTTGCGGAGAGCGCAGTGTCCACACAATACAGTTAACCTGTCTCTCATCACAATTATTTACAAACGAATCTGTCGCCTGACATTCAATTTCGTCTATTATGAATGACTAAGCGCCGTGAAGTTCTCGCCTCGCTGAAAGAGGAGGCGCTGTTTGGGTCAGACATTATCTGTTTTTGTTAGGATTTAATTAACTTTGCCCTAGTTGAATGGGTCAGCCACGTGATCACGCGTGCGATGGAATGCTGAGATAAAACCACGAAGCGATGTAAAACAGCATTTTGTTGTGTCTGCTGAAACGAAAATACTACTTTGTAATTAGTGTAGTTATCGACAGATAGATTAATGGCAATTCGCGGGTTCGTGACTGCGTCAGGGCAGGTAAACATGTTTTCCATGGAACGCGTTTCTCTCGCATCCATAGTTTATCATAAAGCCCTGGACTAATTGGCACAAAACTAAACCTCATGTGTGGAAAACCTAGTGGTTTTTCTACTATTACATTCCATATTCAGAATTCACTGTAAATGAAAGTTTTGAGAACAGTGAAAAGAAAAAGGTAGAACAGAAGGTTGGATGAAGACCAAATTTTCTAAATATTTAAATCCTGCAGCTTCCAAGGATGCGGTAAGATTTTCAATTAACTCCTGTTACTTCAAACTATCCCTTACTCGGAAACCTTTTTTAAAATACTGTATTTTATATTTGCATGACATATAGGATGTTAGTGTATGTACATATATTTTGATAATTGGTACCTTAATATGTATCCACTTAGGTTGGCAGCTCCAACAGTTTTTCCACAAATCAGTCACACTTGCATGATAACTGCACCGCGGAATCAACAACGCATGTCAGTATAGACTATCCGTTTTGCTTCCACGTGTTCACTCCGCAATGAGTCACCTACTGGCAAGGTAGCACAAGTTCATTGGTCTTGCAGAAGACATTCGAATTCAATTGCGGTACAACATTCGTTATCGCGAGGACTGCCCATTCTGCGCTACGCGTTTCGCTCCACCCCCTCAGGGAAATTGAAATACATACGGCATGTGTGTGCCAGGTACCAACCTGAAAACATAATACTCTTAATAAGTAAATATTCGGAATTTTCTAGCAATTGCTTACGAAATGTTTATTTTGAATGCATTTTGTACACTTCTATTTAGCTTCTAAACTGTAAGAGAAGCACAAATACTTACTAGATCTTGTCAAAACACAATGTGAAAGAATTGGTTTTGTGGCGACAAGCATTTTCGGGCTATAAGTTGCTATTAGCTTGAATGTTCCATTTTTTAAAGTGCCAAGTCACATTTTTTTTCTCGCAATATCCAGTCAGTCATTTTTAAGATAATCACAATAAGAAAGCAATGTGTATGTAAAGAGTATTTTGGAGTGGGGCGATTTGTCCGAAAATCTTCGTACAATATGCACGAAAGATCCTGGTTAAATGAAAAGTTTGTTTCTCCACTATTTCGTTTTTAACTACGCTGTTCACACAAGCGCGGTTTTTTTTTTTAAATTCAAAGTGCTTCCGGTTTTGATAAGGAACTTTTTGGTGGATTCATCACTGCCTCTACCAACTTTAAGCAGCTGCTAGAGAAAGTACCTATTTTGGGAGAAAAGAAAAGAATAGTTATGGTCATTAACTGTTGCAAACTGGAGACTTATCCATGACTTTTCTATACGCAGCCCGTTCTTCGCGATTTTTACCTCATACCTTGGCGTTGCAGCTGTGGTTCTTAGAAATGAAGAATTTAACCTTTGCCTTCTAGTAAATTATGCCATTACACTCCCCTTATACAGGACTACCAATACGTCTATGGAAAACAAATGAAGAGCAATAACATACGAGGCAGAACTATTCAAGGATGTTTGCCAAATGGCAATTCTTCAGAATTATTTCGTCATCAACCTCTTTGTAGTGAACTCAAGGCTTCAATAAGGCCAGACTCTCGTTAATTTCCAATTGATTTAAATTGTTGACTGAAGGTCTCCTCGCAGAATTAATTTGAAGAAGACATGGTGAAGTATTTTTCGACGAAACGAATGCCTGAGTGAAAATACCTTGAAGTAAATGTTAATTTGCTGAGAAGGGTATCTAAGTATATTGTTTGTTGGATAAGAAAGGGGAAGCTGATTCGAAGAAATCTCTCTAACAGGAATAGACCTTTCTATGTAATCCTTTTGTTAGTGGTGTTGAAAGGGAAAACTGCTGCAAGATAGAACTTTCCTAATATTTATGGCGCATTTAGTTAAGATACTTGCAGCAGAAAGATAAAGGAATTGCAGAGAGCAGGGGGCTTATAAAATATCTTTTGCAATCGCTCCCCCTGTCACAGTTGCAAGAGGATTTGCGACTGCAATAAAAGAGATTGGGTTTTGAACTAGCGACCCCTCGCGCGGGCTCTGACACCGAAGACAAATGAATCCATGTGACCTCGCCTGCCGCGGGAGGAAAAAACTCATAAGACAAAAGAACGCATGAAATAGTTGTGTAACCAAGCGCTTCAAAGCTACGGCGCAGTTTCGCGGTTGTCATGGCAACGCGACCTTGTTTTGTTTATGACGTAGCGCATCGCACCTGATGCGTGCGTTCCCAGACACAAATAGCGTTTCCGGTCGTCTGCATGCCTTCCCAGATCACTGTGTGAACTATTTTGGGGGGATCCACCCACAGAAATGTTTGGGTTCTAACCAGCTTTATTTCTTGCTTTTTCCGTCTATGTGGTGTGTTTACCGTTTTGTGGGCCTCTCGTGCTGCTTCCAGAATTGGGTTGCTTTTTTTAAATAACGATTACTCGTCAGCAAAAACGACCATTGCATAGCTGTCGTGGCTTCGAAGTCGGCAAGAGTAACACATATAAACATAATATTTTTGAAAGAAAAATTACACAGGAACAATTTAAAATGTAAGTTATTTGTTTACATACTCGAAGAAAATGTATAAAAGCTTCGATTGTGTAGCTATTTTTTGAGAAGAGTGATCCATATTGTCACTGTTATTTGACACCGGTGACTTCAGCTGTTAGTAAATATAGAAATGTATTGGTAAGGTACGTCTCAAAATATGTTAGCACGAATCTTGGGTTCCCCTTTATGTGCATAGGGACACCGATTAACCGATTTCATACTTGAAAACCTTGTTCTTCCCGACGGACAAGGGCTATTAGACAGTTGCTAATTTAAGTTACTAAATTACTAAAATAATATAAAGGACTTATTCTGGATACTGGAGTACGAATGTGATGAACCATAACAGAACAATCAAACGAAGATGGCTAAACTTTCAGTTGCTGTTGTGTACAGAAAATGCGTACAAAATAAAGAGAATTCAGGAGTATTTCATTCCAAACATACATATGCACAGATGGCCACGATTCAGGAGTTTAAAAATATAAGACAATCTTCATAGTGGTACTAAGGGCGTTGTAAAATTTCTCGGCCTGACAAAACATTTTTTTTTTTCTATCTTCTATTCACATATTCATCTTTAAAGGAAATACATTCCTTGTAAGTGATTTGAATTTTCACACACTGCGTTTTCCATTGTTAAGCTGATATTGATTTTTTACGTGTACTTGCAAAGAGTATGGAATTTCAAGAATATGGGGACCCACTTTTAAACATTAAACTATCCTTTCAGCCTCTGTTTCGGTAAAATGTGTAACTAAACCATTTCTCTTTTAAAGGAAGCACATTAGTTGTGACTCTTGTTCGTAATTAATGGGAATGTTAGTAAGTATACCAGTGTGAAGGTCTGTGTAAGTAGGTGATGTGCATTAAGTGATTATGTGTACGTATTTTCATAACGTGTTAAGCCGCATTCCTTGCCAACAGGTGTTTACTGAATGCTGTAAACTAAAACATTAAAAAAATTATTTGATGTGTTGCACTCTCGTTACTTTCTCTACCCTTGTTCAAACTGTCTTTGCAAACTTTTTTTCTTCTGTGTACTTCATGTATGTTGAAATGCGCAAAAATTACATTAATGCAGTTTCTTTGTATTAGAGTAATACATCAGACTTTAAACGAATGTCAAATCGCTATGTGTTGGCTTTGAAATTACGTTCTCCTTGTATGGTCAAGAAAGAAGGAAGGAGGGAGGGAAAAATGAATAATTACTTGTCACTTGGGAAAACATGTTTTAAAATGCAAACCACTAACAGGGAATATCTAGAAAATGATTACTAAGAATTGCACTTGGCAAAACTTGTGTGCGTTAACGAAATTTCTTTCTTCTTGTTGTGTACTAAGTGTTTATCTCTTACCAGTTCTGCAAAAGTGATTCGGAATAAAGAGAACTTGAGGCTATTCCCTGAAAATACAAAATACTATAGCTACATTTCATTTGTCATGAACATTTCTTAAATTTGTGGTATTTTTCGTAATCAAAAAAGGTTTCCATGCTTTTGTTGAAAACCTTCCTGTCGCATGCTTGGAAGATAGAGAAGATTAAATACCACGTTTGGTATTTTGTCTTCAATTACGCTATTAAACACACACACATGTGTACATTGCCATTTTTACTTTATTGTTTACCTAACCTGTGGAGATCAACCAGAAGAGTTTAGCCTACGTTTAGTCCGAAATACACGTTTTGAGATCCGCTGCGTACTCTAAAAATAATTGTGTGTGTGTGTGTGTATGTGAGAGAGAGAGAGAGAGAGAGCAGCGTAAATTAAAAGCGAAAAATCGAAAAAACTGGAACTTTGTGTTTTTAAACTAGAAAATTCCTTAAATTACGAATTTTCCTTTAATTCTTTTAGTGGAAAAAAAAAAAACCACATTTAGATTTGTTTTCCCAAAAATGGTTGTGGCTGTTCAGCATAAAATATATTTTGAGATATTGGCATGCGGAATAAAATGTGCATGTTTATTTACCTAATGCATTTTGTATAACTGGTGAATCATAAGCGATGATTTCCAAATGGAAATATAAGAGAGACCTAAACGTCATTTTTAGAGGAATTGTTTTAAGTGACGAGGAAAAGTCAATTTTTCAGTAACAATCCATAAGTCGGTGTGCAAAAATCGGCAGTGTTTTTTGCTATAGAAGTAGTCCATTATGTACACTAACTAAAGGAATAATGAAGACGTAATGTGCATATCTTGTTCATTACACGACAAAAAACCTTCCCAGAAATTTTGCATATCCATTAACAGCCGTAGAAGTGGTTCAGGGATAAGCGATTTTCTTTTCTGCACAGCAGATATGAACAACAAAAACAAGGCTTTGGCAGACCTTCTGCTGTTTTTGTTTTATGGTTTTAATGACCCTTGCCTTAAGCGAGGTCTTGCTTTGACCTTGCTCGGTTGTCACAGCTTGCGTGACATTCCGCGCAGAAAAGACCAAGGGGACGGTGTCATGCGATTTTTATACACCACAAATTGAGTGCTTTTAGAGCAAAAATATGTTGCTTACGTTTGCTGTTTTGTATACCGGGTGTTCCATGGTACAGGAGGCGCCATATGTTCACCTCGATGTAATGGATGGCGTGTCCGCATAGCAAGGCGAAGGGCCGGTTTCGAATCTCTGTAGGGGCAAGGCGTCTGGATAAGGCTCCATGCTGTCCCCGAGGGATTTCCATGATTACAATACACTGGATTCTAATTAACCACCTCGTTCGTCTTCGTACACGTGAAAGGTTACAATTTATATTGAAGTAACAAAACAAAAATTCAACTTGGCTGGTTCCGCGACTCAGTCAATTGGGTGCCTGCCTGCTGTGCAACGGGTCAAGGGTTCGAATTCCTGGCTGAGGAATGGAAATTATTCTTTACCCAAAGTTACTCCCTATCCTCTCCAGGGTATGGAAATATGAATGAGAGCGTGCATATGTGTGTAAATTTAACTCCAACATTACCAACCCTTAATTCAGAACTTAAGACCATCAAGGGGGTGGGGTACTTAGTGACCACCACTAGTAACAAAAGTCTGAGCAATTTTTAAAACAAATTTATTTAAAAACTTGGTATTATATCTTGTTTATCAAGGTAATATTTAACATTGTTTAAATATTCCTTTTTTACTTTTGTACACGAATCATTCTCAAAAAGACCAACAATGAAAACTTCGAAACTATTACGCAGTTCTGCAGCAGAAATAGAAATGACAAGAACTATTAAACTGTATGCCTTTAATAAAAAACAAATGAAATATGTAATTTAAAAAATTTCAGAAGATGGACATAAATGCCCCCCTCCCCCCGCTTTGTAATGCAAGGGTTAAAGTATAAAAACTCCATAGACCCAAAAACCATTGCCAAAGGAGAAGCCGCCGATATTACTTTAAAGACTGAGGTAAATAAACATATTATGTTAAGACCATTTCATATGTCTTCTAACTTGACACCTGTTGCATTAATTAAAAGTAAATTGTAAGCGTTCAGGTGTAAAATCGGGGAGCAACCTTGACTTTTGGAAAGTCTGTATATCTTAACCATTTAGTTTGATACCTGTGGCTGCCAAAATTCTATTTTGAGTTCCAAAAATATCTTTTATAAACATATCACATGTGACAATATATAATAAAACTTCATGTCGATTACCAAGAATTAAGCTTTTCTGGAAATATTGTGTGTAGAATGTTGAGTAAAAAAGCTCATGAGAATGCAAGATGTCGAAAGCTTATTTTACTCTTAAAATACCTAAGTGTTACTGATTTGATTTTAAAACATACATTGGTTTTGTTTTAAGTTGAAATAAAACATTGTATAAATAGTTTTTCTGGAGAAATATAAGACACTTGCATAAAAATAATGCTTGATTTAAGTAAAGGACCTTTATAAATCGATATTTAAAACTTTGATTTTTTAAATTGAAAATTGCTTTTCTTTCTTTTACAGGTGAGTATCTCACAAGACCTATGTAGAGATGTGTTTGTGCTGGATCGCTTCATTCGCCAATACGTAGAAAATTGCGGAACAGGAAGGTAATATGACTATTAATATTTAGTTGTGCTTCAGAATAGGGATTTGGAAGTGAGGATGGATTGAGTACTTCCGTACTCAATCCAGCAAGATTGTCGTGCTGCTTGAGCTAATTTTCCGTGCAATGTTTGCCATGTCTCAAATTAGAACGATCCTGTTGTAAACATGTGGGAGGGGAGAAAGAGAGACTGAGATACTTTAACAGAACATTCTTATGCTACTGATTGGCGGAGGAAAGTTGATGGATGTTTATAGAGCCGTTCTCTTTCTCTAGCCCCACTCTCCCGATCTCTTCGCCTCTCCCCATCGTTCTATCTGACACCCTCTCTCACCATCTCTCACCCTTTCCCAACCTCTCTCTATCTCTCACCCTCTCACCTTCTCTCTCCATCTCTCACCCTCTCATCCTCTCTCTCCACCTCTCATCCTCTCTCTCCACCTCTCATCCTCTCTCTCCACCTCTCATCCTCTCTCCATCTCTCACCCTCTCTCCACCTCTCACCCTCTCTTACCATCTTTCACCCTCTCCCAACCTCTATCTCTCACCCCCTCTCTCCATCTCTCACCCTGTCTCTCCATCTCTCACCCTGTCTCTCCATCTCTCACCCTGTCTCTCCATCTCTCACCCTGTCTCTCCATCTCTCACCCTGTCTCTCCATCTCTCACCCTGTCTTTCCATCTGTCACCCTGTCTCTCCATCTCTCACCCTCTCTCTCCATCTCTCACCCTGTCTCTCCATCTCTCACCCTGTCTCTCCATCTCTCACCCCGTCTCTCCATCTCTCACCCTGTCTCTCCATCTCTCACCCTGTCTCTCCATCTCTCACCCTGTCTCTCCATCTCTCACCCTGTCTTTCCATCTGTCACCCTGTCTCTCCATCTCTCACCCTCTCTCTCCATCTCTCACCCTGTCTCTCCATCTCTCACCCTGTCTCTCCACCTCTCACTCTCTCTCCCCCTCTCACCCCCTTTCTATTTGCTCCCTCTCTATCTGCACCCTCTCTGCCTCTCACTCGCTCTATCTCCCTCTTACCATTTTTCTCTTTCTTACTCTCCGTCTCTTCTCTCTGTTCCTCTCCCTCTCTCCCTCCCATATGTTTATTACAGGATCTTTCAGATTACCAGTATGAGGTTGATATAAGGAGTTGATTACTCTGCACTCTTGTATGCTGGAAAGTGTAATTTCCTCTTACTTCTTATTACGTGACAGATGACTTTTCCCACTTCCTGTAGTCCAAACTCCACAACCTTTCGTTCTCTGCATGAAGGTTCGTTCCCTGCTCATGTCTAACCTTCTGCCTAGTAAATCTTTCAGTAACATTCCATCACCAGGATATACTTGCTGAGTCATTGCTCCAAAAATAAACAAACGAGTGGGTATAATAGTGCACAGTGAACATGAAATGAAGTATCTGCAGCCTGACCCAGGGAGCAGACGGGTTCGCCCTTGAGGGCTCTGTGATGGATGATCCTGCTTTCTGCACAGGGCCCAAAGAAACTCTGCTCCATGTTTTTGTATAAACAGCGGCATGTTGCCAACATATAAATACTCTTAACGGTGGGTTATATCTTTCTGTCAATATCGGGCCGCCTTCGTCAGAATCCATTAAGAGTTTTGACGTTGCCAACGCGTTTATTTTCTGAAAAAACAAGACAGATTCTGTTAAGTTATGACTTTACAACTTATTTGATAGTAGCAGGCGATGTCTCAATGATTTCTCGACCACTCTGGTAAGAATGCACCAGCGTAAACATACGAAATGTATAACAACAGTGTTAAAACGAGACGGGGGTTTTAAACTGACAGATTTATGTCATTATTGGCAGAATCCGCTACTTCACTCGCGTTATGTGGCCTTCGTTGTTAAGGCATGGGCTCGTGAACGGAAAGCACACAGTTTGAATCCCGCTAAGGTCGTCGTTCTTGATTGAGGTTTCCTCTAAGGCGTTCTCCAGTCCTCGTCAGTGGCAATTGCCGATGAGACACGCTAAACTCAAATTTCCTTTCCCAGTTATGTCACATATCGTGTCCACCGCTGTGACAGTCATTGTTCAATCTCTGTCACTCCATCACTCGCCCTCTTTGCCCCTGCCTCTCTCCCTCCTGCCCCTTTCTATCCTCCCTCTTTACTCCCTTCTCCCACTCCCTTCTCCTTTCCCTTACCTTAGGTGTTTTGAGTTTTCGTAACTATAATCCTTTACATAGGAACCGAAAAGCAGAATTTGTCGAACAACTGTGATACGGTGCTTCCAGAACATTGATAGTCAGTATCATATATTTTCATATTTACCCTAAAGGTTCTTTTTCCTGACCTGATAATCCTGGTCAATTTGTGAAGAAACAAGATCGTAATGATCTTAATATAAGAATTTTACTGTGTCCACTAATTACCTAAAAAAGACATGCACGCGTCAGTGCTGCAGTGAAGATATTTCACCAAAAACGAGAAGTGGGGTGCATGCCGAACCTTGTGATACACATTTCAAGGATGCCAGACGAAGGTTTTCAACGAATCCATGCATCTTAATGTTTCCTTTCCATTCAGAAATGTAATTATTAATTTCTCAAGAAATAACTGACGAATTCGCCAAATATTAGCATGACAAACTAGGCTATAAGATGGTTAAAATAAATGCCTACGTTGTGAACGACAGAAAAGTGCAGAGAGGTGTTAGATTTCAGCTTAACTCAATAGCATCAACTTAACCTCTGGCGAAGTTCAATTTGTGTTTTGATTGGCCTTGATAGCCCCTTAAGACAACAGTGTTACCAATCCCACCATGTGCAATTGCGCAGTAGTTTTCTCGAGGGTCGAATTGCTGCCTGAACACGAAGAGGCCTCCAAATGCAATTACTGCTTTGAATTGCTACTGTGCCTACTTCGTAAGGATTTGAATACTTATATCAGCAACTATTGTTATATTCTTATTTTTGCAGTATCGAAAATACTGCTTAGTTAAGTAAGCCTTCAGACTTTGCACTTACTATGTCGTCACCACTTTTAAAAAATTTTAGCAGTCAAATCAACAACGAGAACATGAACTATTTCACTCTGTATGATCTGGTGTTATTTAAGATTTTTAAGTTTTTGCTTTTATAAATTTGTTGATAATTGCACATTTTTCTCCCTCTTTTAAAATAATTTAAAAGCTTTCAGTTGAGCAATCTTGTGATATACTTCCGCACAATGATTTAAGTTGGTGGGCAAATAAAATAATCCTACAAGCTGAGGTGTTAATGAAGAAATTAACTAAAACAGCAATTCCTTCCTTTTTAATGTTTCCTCTTCAAAATGAAAAAACTAACACAATGCAAAATCTTGAAAAACACGTAGTTCGGATTGGAGGAATTTTCTTGACAATTTTCTCTTCAGAATTTGGAAGATTTTGTATGTAAATACTAAATTTGGTACTTATCCGACATTTTATTTCTGAGTTATGCTGATCTCTCTCTTTCTCACACAGATCTTTCCCTAAAAATACTTGTTTTGGATTCAGGGGGCATCAATGTATATTTCTTGCCACCTCCCTCAACTGTAAGGGAGAGGAGGTGACGTGTACCCTTCCAAATGGTGGAGACCGATATCTGCCCCTGCAGACAATCATAAATTCGATGCCTAGAAACAGTAAATGATGGTTATTGTGCTAATTTAAATTCTAAAACTATGGCTCTTTTTGTTTTTGATTTTTACTGCTGTTTTGTGAGAGAATTAATGACTTTTGAACTTACTTGCGTATAATTACTGCGTGGCATGGAGCTGAGTGGCTGCATATACCTGAACACAGTTTAAACAATAATAAAATCTTCTCTCAGGAATAGCCAGTGGTTGCTTATCCCATGCCAAGGAAGATACCTACTTTCCTAATAATACGCCACCAGACCTGAAGTCGCGATCTGCTCAGCACCAAAACTTTTTCTTAATCCGCTCTTGAGCAAAAGTTTTCTTCACTATCTCATTAGCTTGTTCCATCCATATTTTCTGGGTCGTCTCTCTTCCCTTTGGGGACAGTGTTCTTTGGTAACCTATTTTTACCCACCGTTGGCATTCTCTTATCGCCTCATTTAACATTCTATCTAATTTAGAACATCTAGCTGCTCTTCTAGGAAATTCGTTTCTGTGAAGTGTAGTTTCCTTTTGTCCCTTTCCACGTAGGTTATCATCTTCCTTGTATTGATTTTATTTATATAAAGGCAGCACGTGCATAACAGGTAGAGAAGGCATATTCTACCTAAAGATTCGATACCTTGATTTCAGTGGCAATACACGTTTTGAGGTCAGCTGAATAAAACAATTAGAAACAGACCCATGTTTCTGTGAACAGCATGACTCTAAAATAGCCCACCTCCGTGGTGTGGGGATAGCGCTTCTGCCTCGCATTCAGGAGTTCCTGAGGGGAGTTATCGGGTAAGGGTTTTTACCCGGGAATTGTCCTTATCCTGAGAAGACAAATGTCGGGTAACAATGTAACCTACCATAGAGTACGTAAAAAGCAATAAAAAATAATTTTTAAAATTAAAAAAATAAAAAAGAAAGAAAACTGGAAAAGGAAAAGTCGAGAATATACTACTGGCAAGACCTGGGTGGACCATAATCTGTTGATAGTCACACAGGAGTGAAAAAGGAGCTCCATTTTAGTTTTATTAATTGAGGAAAAGCATATGAATGTATGACACATTACCAGTTAATCGACTTGGGACTGTCCTTAAAAAAATCTGACGTTTTTCACTCACTTGACTTTCTCTACTCTTGTACTATTCTTACAACCTCTTATTCCTATATCTTTTTCGTGTTAGTCGAGATAAACATTTGCAGAAATTATCTTATTGTTAAGATTCTTGTAGGTACATGGGGAAACATAGGTACACAATAGGCTTTGAAGGTTAGTCAAATCTTTTAAAGGTAGTCGGTATATGAAGGCTTTAAAGCTCTAGTTCTCTTTACACGGCCAAGAGATAGAACAGTGAATAACGATCCTCCATTTGAGAAAAGTTTAAGCGTTGCAAAGCTCACACAAATAACAAGGAATATTTTCGAAATAGTTAACTCCACAAAAAATGTATTCTGACATAATTTATGTTTTAACAAGACCTCTTAGCAAAAGTCATCAAAAATAGGCAAGATTGCATAGGCAATAGCCAGAAAAGTCAAAATATACATTTAATTTGCCATAAAAATATGTTAAACATATAGCATTTTAATCAAAATCATTGGAGCAAATTTTGGGGAAATCAAAATATTCCATGTAAAGGGTAGTTTAGGATGGAGGAATTTTCTTCAAAATCTTCGTGTTGCATTCTTGAAAGATATATAACTTTGGTTTCTAACCGACAGACCTTTTACTATAAACTGCTTCTATAGATTCGGGACCTCAAAACATATATTTCCATATGTCGCATTCCCTGATTTTTGCCGGTTGTAAGGTAAAACACGCACGATATTATTTGTGGTTCGGAAGCTTATACAGTGAGCATATGGTTCTCGGAGGCAAAGTTGCAAATGACGTAATAATAGCTAAAAATGTCAATAAATTCAAATACGTAGGCACTATCATAGACAGATGTGCTACCTATGAAAAGGAAATTAATGATAGAATTAACCAAGCTAGGAAACTAAGAAAATTCTTCAAAGGTGCCCTATATATATAAACAACCAATAAACGTATCTTGAAAACAATGGAGAAGTGTTCTTATGTGTGGGTCAGGGTGTTGGGCTCTAAAGGATAGATGGAAGAAGAAGTGGAGAATATCGAAATGGATGGGTTACTGGGAGTATGAGAGTATCTCGACCACAGCATATAAGAAATGATGCTATTAGTTATTAGATTAAGGATTGGAGCAGAAGATGCGGTGATAGAATTGAAAACGAATATTGCACGTCGTACCAACGTCTGCAAAGAATGGAGAAGGACAGAGTGATTGGTCTTCCACAGGAAGAAGGAATGGATAGAGTTGTTCAAGTTGATGTGATAATGTGGAAATAAAGTATTTATCAATTTGGTTTAAAATATGGACCTGATACTGGCGCACTGGAACCGCACAGCAGAATTAACCCTCTAATGCAAGCGTAGGCCCGCTCGCGGTCTTGCATTGATAACTGTATGTTTAGCAGTAAGGTCGCTCAAGCTATTCCGCGAGTCATCCACGCCTGATCTAATGCATAGTGTTGCCATTTGTCAGCATTTAAAATATTGTAATAGTACTCTTTGTTATTTTCGTATATTGGCATTTAACAATAAAATAAATGTATTGGTAACTATATCATAAATGTACCTATGCATTTATTTCAGTATTATTTATTATTATTATTTTTTTTGTTTTTTCAAAAATCAAAATCCATGTAATTATTGCAGTCTACTGTAACCCCAACATCATCCACACGTACAGTCTCACTGGTTATTTTACGTGGGCCCTCCCCATCCTTTACTGCAGCTACATTTGATTGCAGTCGCCGGGATTAAACTCGACGTTCGACTTTGAATGGAAGCTCAGTCCATTTCGTCTGGCCCTTAACAATCATCCCTATTCGAATTTTATTACTTCCTTTGACTCTCCGTTAGGCGCGTGGGGCCTAGTAGGCCCTTGCTATGTTTTTGTGTTTATTTTCTTAATTGCAGTTCTTTGTTCCCATGATTAGCATTGTCTTATTAGATTGATCAAACATATATAAAACGTACTATGAGTACAAAATACATTATAATTTGTACCGGACTACATGGAAAGAAAAATTGTTATGTTCAGATATAGAACTTGTAATTTGAAATGTACTGCCAACAACAACAACAACAATAATAATATATTTGTGAAGCATATGATGTTATCAACAAAATACATGTTATTATAACAGGTTGCTTTCATGCTCTTCCTTATGATCTGTTTTTTATTCTAAAGATCTATTTTTCAGTTTATTTTCAAAAATGGAATAATCTGATTCATACTAATAGTCAAACACGGATAAGACATCATCATTACAAGGTTGGCATTTTGCAAATGACACCTTTTAGTCTTGTTTGTGAGACAAAGCAATATTACACAACTAACGAGGAAAAAACATGCCATTACGGCGCGCAGATTCTAGTTGAACCTGCCGATTAGTCATTCTTGGAGCTAAACAAATAAACATCAGGTTGTCGCTCCAGTAAGGTGTTCTAGTCAGAGGATTGCATAGCTGCGTTCGTTCGAAAACCGGAATGTGTTTCAATAAACGTAGGGGTCTCCCAGGCCCTTCGCGAACAATGAAGGGTTAAGGTGCCTGTAACAGGAATACTCAAACCAGTTCAGGAATGACAAGAAGACTGCCATATATAGCAAAATGATTCATGCAATAGAGGGTTAAGAAGAGGAAAGGAGTCGGAGGGGTTGCAAAAAGGAAAGTAAAGATTTTTAACCTCGAAGGCTGAGAGATGCTTGCAGTAATGCGCGTATTGAACATAATTTACGTTTCATTAGAGACCACATAAATTTATTCCCCTTAGCGTCTAGACAGTAATATTTTGGAATGCAGAGAGCATGCAGTGGCCAGACAATGCGCTCCAAATTCAATTTACCACCGCGACGTAGTACTCTGTGTTATCGATCAAGTCGCCGCCGCGCCGAGAGGTTCCGGCTCTATGACGCAGTTAGGAATTGCGACTTGGATTTCGCGTTATAGGCACCGTCTTGGTTCAGGTTTGGCATGTCACACCTAGGATGCCCGGATGTCACACGGCTTAAACCCACAGTTCTTCAAAGCGTGTTTCGCGGAACCGCGGTGGTCAACCGGTTCATCCTGCAAAGAGGTGGAGCTGGAGTTGCCAAACTTTTTACAACGGGAGCCACATTAACCGCCAGATAATGGTTCGTGACCTCAAAGCCACATGAGTTAAACATCACAGGCGTCATGAGTGGGATGTAGTATTGGAAGGTGGGACGTGGTCACCGCCCCGATCCCTCCCGGTCGGTGTTTGCTGTCTTCGCAATCAGGGGCCGCTAATTCTCAGGGAAGCTGAGTGCACCCAGATCAGTCTCCCAGCGGGAGAAAACCCCAACCCGGGTCTCCTGCTTGGCAAGCAGCAGCGCTACCACTGTGCTAAGGGGACGACCATAAGTAAGCGTTAGGGAAAGTAATGTTGCACAAGAGCACTATCATAAAATAAAGCATAAATGCTTGGAATATTAATTTGTGCTTTGTTAAGATCGCTTATCCTTTTGAACTCAGAATACAATTATGGATAGCAGTGATAAATCTAACATATGGTTTTCAGTTTTAGATATTTCAAATAAAGTTGTTGTTGATTCAGTTTAAAGGATTTTGTTGTAAAGTTGGGGCTTGCCGCATACTTTTGAACTGTACACTAATCTGTAGTTGGTTATTTTTCAAAATGGAACAGGATGCTGAAGAGCAACTAGGGTCTTAATACCCGACAAGAGAATTGTGCGTTCATTGATTCTTTTCGAACTGCTGAGTGATAGACATTCCATATCTCATATTTAGCAAAATATCCGGCTTCCTACGCAAGCTAATTTGAGGTTTAAAATCACCAAAATAGTCATTGCAGCTTTTATTAGTTGATTTAGAAAAAGCTTATGACTCCGTTCCGTTACAAACATTATGGGAAGTATTAAAGAATAAAATAGACAATAAGCTTCTCTTAAATGCCATTGGGAAATTATATGAAAATTCAACTTCTAGAATCAAGATAGGAAAGAACGTTTCGGAGGAATTCCTAGTAACAAAAGGATTACGCCAAGGGTGTTGCCTGTCTCCAACATTATTTAAGATACATATACAGCAAGCTTTATCCAATTGGAAGAAGAAATGTAAAAATATGGGAATACCTATTTATAACTCCACAATTTATACACTGTTATTTGCTGATGATCAATTGGTTATAGCTCAAGATTATGATGACATAGAATATATGACTAGGAAACTTATGGAAGAATACACTAAATGGGGTTTAAAAATAAATTTGAAGAAAACACTATATATGTCTTGTGGGGATGAAAGGAAAGACTTGATTTTGGAAGATGGAATGGGCGTATCAAAGGACGAGAAGAATGTGAATATTTAGGGATTAAAATAAATTCAAACTGCAGTCAGGAAAATGGCATAAAATATAGAATCCAGAAAGGTAGATCAACAATAGCTATGTTGAACGGAATTTTGTGGGATAAGGCATTAGCAGTGGATGCAAAATTACAAATCTACAAATCTATAATAAGAAGCACTATAACTTATGGAGTGGAAACATGGCACCTAAACACAAACCTGAAATTAAAATTGCTTTCTACCGAAATGGATTGTTTTAGAAGATCCACTAGGCATTCTAAATTAGAGAAAATTAGAAATACAACTATTAGACAAAAAATGAATGTTAATGATACATTATTAGATTTTGTAAAATACAAACAATTGGAATGGTATGGTCATACACGTAAAATGATGGAAACAAGATTGCAGAGACAAGTTTTGGAATGGATTCCACCAGGGAGAGGAAAGAGGGGAAGACCGCGGAAAACCTGGATAGATGATATAAGGAGTAGTATGAAGGAGAAGAATTTAGAAGAGCGGGATTGGGAAATAAGAGAAGAATGGAGGAAGAAGATACGTACTTAAACACTTTGGATACAGGAAGATGTGATCTCACATTGTAAACCTGTTGATAAATAAAAATCACGAAAATTGCCTGATGCGGTATCCAACTCAGGTTGCAAGACGAGGAATTTTTGAGGACTTCTCCAACCAGAACAAAGCTGCAAACTGCCCACTATGAATGATTCTTCCGCGTTACTAAATGATTTGGATCATTAGCTCATAGCTCCTCTTCCATGTAGAAGCCACCTATTTTCAAATAGCTCAGATGTGAATATCACAATGATTACATGGGCAGAAGTGATCTGTAAAGTGACTGAACTCACCCACTTGATCATCTCCATTTGGAGTGTGTTGATTTAACGCACTGTATCTATTTAAAAACACAACAAGGATGCTTGTTTTACCAAACGCCTCAGTAAGGCTATTTTCGGAATGAGTTGTTCATCAGGCGCCAATTTTACCCAGAAATGATTCAGAATGACATGTCATTTTCTTTACAAGTGCAGCCAACTGGCAGGGTCCTTCAAGTCAATTTGCTTGGCCTCGACGTATTCACGCAAAAAAACAAAAGTAACTAACTGTATGTGAGCTAACTTTCGCTGCTGCCATCTAATAATATCCACTTGTTGAGAATTATTTTAGCTTGCGATGGCGTTCCTTTTGCAATGACCGTTTTGATCGAGCCACTCTGGAAACATTGCAGTTGAAGGTTGGACAATCAGCTGATTAGTGTAGTTGAAACTCCACAACCAGTTCCCCAAAACGTTAACTCCGTTTAAAAAGTAGTGTCTGTTCGACATTACCTCATAAGAGAAGACCATGAGTTAGTACAAGAAATTGGACCAGTTTTGGTTTTCCTTAATAATGATGACTAAACTTTTCTCTTCTGAACAGAAGGCAGTTTTGGGTCTTATATATGAAAATGCACTCGTGGTAGAACTGTTAGATTAAATGTTCTCAAATTTATTCATCGACTTTTTAGCGTTAGTAATATAACTTGCATAAAAATAGTATTAGATCTTCCCAATTACAAAGCCAGACTGTGTGGGCTTATCATATGAACTGATCAGATGCAAAGATATTCAGCTGTTTTAACTTTTTCATTTCTGGTTACCTTTTGACTTTCTGGTGGTGTCTGATCGTTTACAAAATAAGTTACCTGAGATACCGATGATTTATAGTTCAGCAACATGGGCCTGTGTATGCTTCGAACCATTTCCTGACTTGTTTTGTACCTGCATTTCGTTTTTATCTACCAGAGGGATTTCCAGCCCTCTCTCTTTGGAGAACCTTACGTATTGAGCGGCTATACCCCACTCCACTCCTCAGTCGGAGGGACAGACAGTCAGTATCCCGTGGCGGACACAAACATGGTCATTCCTAAGTCATGCCGTGAATTTTCTGGAAATGTTCTCAAAATACTTCTTTGTGGATGATTTTTGCCTAAATGGTAAATAGTAAGAGACAGACAAAAGTTTAATCTCGTTAAAACACGCAATTTATGTCAAATACCTCGTTTTTATTTTGAGTGAATCATTTGCGATATGTTCTGTATTTGTTTGAATTTGCCAATTATTCCACTTTTTTTTTTTTCAAATGGGAATACATTATTCGTTTTTTAATCTGTTAGCCTTGCAAAAAGAAGGGAATTTCAGAGCCACCGCATAGCAACCAGCTCTTAAAACTTGCTTGAAGCCTAGAGTATCCCATATTCCCCTTGCACCTACAAGAAAATTAGCAGTAAGGTAATTTCTGAAAATGTTTATCAATTAAAATGTGGTAAATAGAAAAATAATTATTTTCAAGAATAGTTTGTACAAGAGTAAGTATAGCTCGACATATATTTGCGAACAGAGTTTCTCCAAATTGGGCTATATTAAAAAGTCTGTATCGCAAGAGGTTACGCGACGATCACTTGGGGGATCTTCTAAGGCTATACAATTCGAATTTGTCGCCAAATATTATTAGACTTCTTATATGTAAGCAGTACCAAACAAGTCACTAATGAACAGATGTGTAGCGTTTTAACCCGTACTAGAAAAACCATTTCAGTGTTATAATAATTACAACTGTTGATGTTATGTTGACGATGTCCTAATCACGTGCTTGTATTTGATTTTTTACAAGTAAAGTTGATTGATTGATGTATTGATTACTCAGCATCGTTTTCTCTTCCGCACATCTTAAACAAGCCTTATGTATTTTATTCTTCCTTGTTCTACAAACAATAATCCTTCATCAATTTCTTCTTAGAGATGATGGGGTTGATAAGCTTGTACACTTCTCGTTCTATTTGCCTAATCTTACATTTATTGCGACTCTGATCAGCTAATTCATGCATAGATTACATAGTCATATGTCTTTCCAGTTCACGCCACTTTTTTCAGAAGCTTCATAATTTTCTTCCAGCTTACTGGAAGACTTTAGATGTCTTCTACATTCACCAATTGGACATGCATTTCCAATTGCTTCTCTAGTGGCGTGTTGCTTCCTGAAGCTACTCCATCTGAAACAGAAGTAGTACTCTGTGATGATGATTTTGTGAAGATGAGGAAAAGGCTACAAGGTCACATAGACAGAAATAGCTGCACAACAATCTGGCTTCGTGTTGTGAAAATCAAGGTTTCCACACAATAAATATTTCGGACGTTAATGGCGAGATAAATGTACACAACACAGCAGTAAATTGGGTAAAAGAAAACACACCAAGGAATAACTTTCTGTTTCAACTGTTTTCATCTTTAATTAGCTGCAAATTTAGGATGTCTGTACGTTATACTGTAATGGTTAAAATCCTACAGAACTCTCGTTAAGAGTCGTAGATGTGTTTCAGTCATATATATATTTGTTTTATAGTTTGTACGTAAATATGTTAAGACTCACGTGCTGTAATGGGAAGTAAATGCTCAAGATTCTTAGAGAATTATGTTTACAAACACGTGACTATCCAGCATTCCCCACAGACTCAGTTACTACTTGTGCCATTCGAAAGGATAGCTATATGCTTTTATAAATGCATACTCCTTTAATATGAGTGAAATAATTTAGTGTAGAAATCCATTAACTTCACTATTCATAGCATTTTGAATGTAGAGAAGGTTCATGCAGAATTTCTTTCATAAAAAATACTGACTTAGAAATATTTACATCGGAATTTTATAAATACTTGTTTTCACTGTACCTACAGTAAACGTATTACCCAGATTCGTTACAGTTTTGTCCTATTACTTTATTTATTTGTTGTTTGAGTAGTATTTAATGTCCGCTCTCACTAATGAGGCATGAAATAAGATAGTAGATGGGAAAGGAAATTTGGGAAACTGACATTCCAGGTCTATTTTTAGGGCACCTCACCTGGCATTTGCCTCTTATGATGACCGAAGAAAACCTGGAAAAAACCGCAGACAGGATGGTCCTGGCGGGATTTGAACTTTAGACCTTATGTTCACGAACACGTGCCTTAACGACTTTGACTAACCGTATCATTGTACTCTTTTTAGAAAAAGCACACTCGGAACATCAAACAATTTGTACTTGAAAGTTTAATACCCAATAATAGCTGTTTTGCAGAACAAGATTTCAAACAGTCTGAAAATAATCGTTTTCAGAGACAATATGAAAAGGGCATTTAATCATTTTTTTTAAATTTTACCTCTTTTGATGTGATACGGCATATCGGATGATGAATGAATGGGTGAAATCATGTTCAAATGAGCCCGGGGTCCACAGAGCTTAAAGTTCCTCACGTTTGTGTTTTCAGGTCAAGAGAAAAAAAGAAAAGAAAACTGAAAAAGCTAATCCGAATAACTCACCCTAATTGAGATTCGAACTCAGGACGTCTTGGATGTGAGGCAGGAGACGAGTTATTTTTAAAATTGTTTAGACTTATGAGCTAGTGTTCTGTTATTGGAATTAACTTCATAAAATCGGACCAATATAAACAATTATAGTTTTTTAATCGTTGAAGGAGTTAATTTGTTTTAAAATTCTCCCCCTCCCCCCCCCCAAAAAAAAAAAAGATCACAGTTCTGTAAAAATAGTGAGCGGCATCTTTGAAATGCATACGCTTTAAATGTTGAGCATATGGAGGTTCTAGGAGGGAGAATAATTCACTGGATTTTATTTCTGAAAATACTTAAACCAAAACGAGACTGCAGTTCCTTTTTAACCACGCTTTCGAAATATTTATTTTTTGGTTTTCTCTAATATGAAAGTTGATGCATATTATGTTGAATTGGATGAAAGTAAAGTTGGTATGTGAGTCTTCCGGGGAAGACAGCACCTGTCGCGGAGTGTAACCTGAAGAAGCCCAACATGGGGGGGGGGGGGGGGGGGTCGAGACGTCGTTATTCGTCATAACCAAGGCGGAAGACTTAGAGACCATCGACACCGACCGCCGAAGCCTGCGCAATGTATTGAAAATAAACTTATTTAAAAGTATAATTGGCTTTTATTTTCTCCTCTAAATTCGATACCAATATTAAATCGGAAATACAAGTTTTGAAACTCCCTGAATCCAAAAAAGAAAAATATTTTGAAAAAAGTTTCTGTATCCGAGAGTGTGTTGTGTGTTGTGTCTGTAAACACAACTCAAACACAATAAGTCGGTTAAACACCGAACTTAGTATTTAAATTTAGCATCTTTCGAGGATGCGACATGAAGATGTTCAAGAAAATCCTCCCTTATATGGACAATTTTTCGAAAAACTTTGATTTTCTGAAAAATAGCTCTATATTGATAAAAGTACCATATGTTTGAGATTTCTACAAACATTTGTTTGCCATTTCTAGAAATGTCTATCTCGATTAAGATAAAGTAGATAGAAAAATAAACTGATAGGGGCCTGATCCATATAACATTTCTTATAAACGTATTCAATTAAATAACGTTTGAAAGTTCATTCGTGACATGGATGTCACAAACTGAAGGAAGCAATGTAATAGGTTTGTAGGGTATGCGTTGATGTAGGAAGTAATACAAGAGGAAATGGAAATAACCCCTGCAGTTCTCTTCGATATAAGAGGAAGAAACTCACAAGCTGTTCTGAAAAACAGTTTCTAATAGTCGGTAATATAAACGTATGTCTGGTCCATTAATACTGCACTGGTTCCAAGTTATTAAAATCTGATGTGTTGCACTCACATGACTTTCTCTACTCTTGTACTAAGCATTCTAACAAACTCTTATTCCTATATGTTCTTCGTGTTAGTTAAGATAAACATTCGTACAAATTATCTTACTGCTTATGTCCTTGTAGGTGCAAGGGAGATATTAGAATACAGAAGGCTTTGTGCGACAGTCAAATCTTTTTGACCTTTGAGATTCCGTTCTCTTTGCACGATTAACATATAAAAAAATGAACAACGTTGTTGCATTTCGCTAAAGTTCTAAGTTTTCCGAAACTCACACACATAACAAGGAATATCTCCGAAATGGTTCACCCTACAAGAAAATGTATTGAGACATAAATTGTGTATTTTAGCAAGATCTACATTTTTGATTAGTATAATTTGGTCTATCTCTAACGGTTTACCAGTTACGCAAAAGTCGTCCAAAGTAAATACGACTACAGGGGCTATAGCCAGAAAATTCAAGATATACATTTCATTTGTCATCAAAATATCTCAAACATATGACATTTTAATCAAAATCGTTAGAGCCATTTTCAAGAAAATAAAAATTTTCGAAAAATCTTCCATGTAAAGGGTAGTTTAGGGTGGGGCTATTTTCTTCAAAATCTTCGTGTCGCATCCTTGAAAGACATTAAATTTAAATACCAAGTTTGGCTTTTAACCGACTTTTCGTTTTTGAGTTATGCTGTCCACAGACTGACACACACACGGACCTTTTTCTAAAAATGTTTTTTTTTTTGGATTCAGGGGGCCTCAAAACATATATTTCCGGTGAAATCTCGACATCGAATTTTTGGGTGGAATACAATACTTCCCCTACTTACCAGTAGAGAAAGTAATACGCGTTTTAAGAACGTCCTACAAAAGTGAGTAGAGAAAGTCATGTGCGTGCACACTCAAATTTTAGTGAGGGTAATACGGCACCTAGATTTGGCAGCATACAATTTTTGCCACTTTGGCACAGGAACATCCCATAAAACAAAGCATATGAGCCATAACAAATGTCAAAGCAAAGTGAGCCAATAGTTTATGTACATTTTCCTAAAGAACTCCAGTTAAGCGCTAAATATATTTAATTCTGAAGTCGTGTATTTTTCATTTAGGAAGCCAATGTGTTTACTTTCGCGAGACGTATGTACATCCATATAAGTAAACAAGGCTGCGTTTGTGTCCGGTATTTAGACTTTGTTCTTGGACTGGAGATTGTAACTGACCACACTTAAAGGAGAATATCGCGCCACAACCCGCATGCGCAGTAGCGTGGAGTTGGTTCACCCCGCAAGAGTGGATGAAGGACATAGACCCCGGCTAGGCGGGCAAGCATGCTTGAGGAGGCACGCGCGCGGTCAAGAATAACGTCGTAATTAGCTATTATACCATCATTTTCCTCCTCATGAAATATATCCTTCTTCAAACTCCGTTGTTATAAACTGTAAAAAAGTTATATTATTGCAGTTACGATATAATACGTATTTAATCGAAAATAAGACCCTCCCCCTTTAAGGGAATTATAGCCGAAAAATTTGGAGGGTCGTACAAATAGGTATTTCAGAAAATGAAAGTACATACGTTACTGAACTATGAATTTAATACCTATGTTTTATTATACACTAGCTATTGTTTGCTTCTTCGCGCCCTTTCATCATCATGGCGTCCTATAAAAAACATGGAGTTCCTTTTTTCGCGGCTTTAAGTTTATCTCTCTGATTTCTCCAACAACGACTCATGTTTGGTTATACCGAATACTCTAGTTCCACTGTTCATACACCAAATATATCTTGTAACCAAATATCTTGTTTTACTAATAAGAAGAAATGAGATAGAAGGGTTGAAGCTACTAATGAGTGAAGCTCAATGTCTATCTTCCCGCGCTTTTGTTCGCAAACAAAGAAAAGTGAAACTAGTCCTTGGCCGACCATCTTGATTTTTGCTCAGTTTCTGGATAGGTACGTTCTTGAAGCTGGTTGAGAAGATCCAAGGAACCTGTAACTTATGAAGTTAGATTTTGAATTTTAATAATGTAATACTTGTGTTGAGGATTACGTGTTTTACAGCATTTCACATGTGAGATACTGTCTACTTTTGGAAAGTAGCACTGCGTTGGTGGGGCCAAGAATCACAAGGGTTGTAGTGTCACATATTTTTAAATTAATTTAAATTATAGTTATGTTAAAGAAATCTGTGATAAAAATTTCATTAACAAGTACCCATAAAATGTAATTTCCCATATATCATTAGCAGGGCCCGGATGTTTATAAATGTAAGAAATATGGAAGTATTTATGACCGAAAAAATGAGAAAATATCACCTAACATTTTTTTGGGAGCGTTTTCGAAATCTTCAAAAATTTAACGCTGTTAAATTAACATTATATTGAAAATATACTTTAAAAATCTAGCACACTCAATAATAAATAACACTAATTTTATTGTATTTTTAATTTATTTATTTGCTCGATCCAGAGCTAACCCTCAGCTCTGCACAGAATGAAATAAGTGTCACATTTTGAAGGGCGATCAGAAAGAAAAATTACGTACACTTGAAAGTTTTTAAAAAGGACGCAATATTGCAACGGGGAAAAATGACAAATATTACAGACAAGAATTAGAAAATGTGAAAAATCATCTCTGAGACAACTGCAAGCACATGTGCGAAACTGCAATAGAAATATACGAATATGACAAAAATACGAAAATGTAAGTGAAAATATGACTATAATATGAAAAATCTGATGTGTTGCACTGAAATGACTTTCTCTATTCTTGTACTAATCATTCTTACAAGCTCTTATTCCTATATCTTCTTCGTGTTAGTTGAGATAAACATTTGTACAAATATTGCTTATTTCCTTGTAGGTGCAAGGGGAATATTAGAATACAGTAGGCTTTGAGCGATAGTCAACTCTTTTAATGCTTTGAGATCCCGTTCTCTTTGCACGCTTAGCATATAAAAACAACGATGTTCCATTTCACGAAAGTTTTGTTTTCCGAAACTGACACAAATAACAAGGAATATCTCCGAAATGGTTCACTCTGCAAAAAAAGAATTATTTAGACAGAAATTGTGTGTTTTAGCGAGATCTACATTTTCTCTTACAGTTAACTAGTTATTCAAAACTCAGAGTAAACTGTAGCCAGAAAATTCAAAATATACAATTCATTTGTCATAAAAATATCTTAAACCTCATTTTAATCAAAATCGTTATAGCCATTTTCAAGAAAGTCAAAATTTTCGAAAAATGTTCCATGCGAAGGGTAGTTTACATTGTTGCTCTTTTCTTCAAAATCTTCGTGTCCCATCTTTGAAAGACATTAAACTTAAATACCAACTTTGGTTTTTAACCGACATTTCGTTTTTGGTTATGCTGTCCACAGACTGAAACAGACACACACACACACACGGACCTTTCGGGTCTCAAAACATATATTTCCGGTGAAATCTCGGCATCAAATTTTTGGGTGGAATACAATACTTCCTCTACTTACCAGTAGAGAAAGTAAAAATGACAAGGAAATTACAAAATTAGTTAAATAAATATTTAAATAGAAAAAAAAAAAGGAAGCATTAAAAAGCCAAAATATGACTGTATGATCCATGATAATTGCATAATTTTAATTACCACTGTTAAAATCGTTCTTCGCTTATATTTTCCATGGCAAAAAAACTACAAGCAAAAATTATGACGTCATAAACATCCGGACCCTGCTCATAGTAGCAGATATTCATAGTTGCCTCGCATTGTTTTCGTCAGAAAATAGGCACATTTCTAATAGCACACAATGCTACTGCAGGCGTGTGATGAGAAAACGTGTCTTTTTCTAGGAGGGGGTGGGGAGGGGGGGGGAAGATATCAAACTTCACGATTATGTCATTAATAGAACTATCTACAAGTATATTCTGTGCTTTCTCACGATGATGTGGCTGTAAGGTATGTGTCGACATCAACTCTTGCTGTTTCTGAGAAAGATTACGGCTAGAGTTTCAACATATTTCGTAGAAGACTTATCTGGGATACTCACGTTGCTTTTATCAGACCAACTCTTCAGTCTCGTGAGCGGAACATTGTATATACTTGATGATATCGTTACGTATGTCCTGCGATACAGGAGTAGTTAAGGGTACACTAGTTCTTCTGGAATGCAATAAAAAAGGCAGGTATGCTATTAGCGGCGTTGATACATTTAGCCTGTATCGCGCTGATAGAGAAATCGGCTTCAGGTAATCGAATCACAAGAATTAACTGCCCTGCCCACATCCATCAGCTTAACCTCGACCCCTGACGCATACAGATGTGTGCATATGGATGTATCTCGCCATACATCACAGGGTCAAACATCCGTCCGTCTGTCCGTCGTAAAGGTTACGAGTTCACTGAATGCACTGTCTCTCATTGAGCAAAGTTAATGTTTGAATGACAGCCTCTTGATGCTGTTTGAGCGGAGTCCAGATTTTATGTACGGAGTTTGAAGAAAATGTATCATCACATTTCAAATTTGGTTGAAATCGGTACAAATTATGGGATGATGGACTAGATGGAAAGCCTACTACAAAAGTTTTCATTTGTAGGCGAGCTTTCTGTAAATAGCTATTTACTTCTTTATATTCCACCCAGAAATTCGATAACAAGATTTAAAGGAAATGTGTGTTTTGAATTTCCTTGGATCTCATAAAAAAATAAATAAAAATAAAAAAAATCAAAATAAAAGCTTTTTGGATCGGTGTGTTTTGTCTGTGTATGTGTGAAAAAAATCAGAAGCAAAAGACCGGTTAAATACCAAACTTGGCGTTTAAATTCAGCAACGTCCAGGGATTCGACACGAATACTTACAATAGAAAAAAATCAGTCACCTCAAATTATCCTTTACATTGAACATTTTCAAAAAATTTTATTTTTTCAAAAAATGGCTCCAGCGCTTTTGATTAAAATACTGTATGTTTAAAACATTTTTGTGATAAATGAAATGTAACATATCCTGAATTATCTGGGAATATTCTCTGATGTCCTCTTTATTTTGAGTGACTTTTACGTAACTGATAAACCAAATCTTGCAATCTCACAACAAAGGTATATCTGTTTAAAGAAAAGTCATATTTTTTTGAGTGAACCATTTCGTAGGTATTCCTTGTTATTTGTCTGAATTGTGCACTACTTAGTCTTTTCAAAGGCACCACTAGTGGCCAGCCTTAAAACATTTGACTGTCGCTTAAAGTCTGCTGTTTTCCCATGTTTTCCCCTTAATGTTTCATTTATATGCTGCCTTTAACATCGAATGTCAAATCGGCGGCTTTTCACCTCTTGGAACAATTGCTCAGCAGCAATGGTGTTCATTTGCTTTCTTTCTGGCCTTTTTGTTTAATCTTTGGGTTTCTATTACTGTGGAAGACTTTAGGGAAGATGGGGAATAATCCTAGTTAAATAACAATTCTCACCCTTCCAACGGGGAATCGAACCTTGGACCTCTTTCATCCCAACAGAGCCTCGGGGCCAGCCAATTCTCACATTTCCCTTGTATCTACAAGAAAATTAGCAATAAGATAATGTCTCCAAATGTTTATCTTGATTCACATGAATCAGATCGAGGGATAAGCGTTTGTAAGAGTAGTTTTTACCTAAGTAGAAAAAGTCATATGATTGCGACACATCAGATGTTTTGCACTTAATGTCAGCAATCATGGAAAATAGAATTTCCACATCAGCGTTTGCATGTGGCAACGTAAGTAATAGTTTAGGCAATTAAGACCCACTTCCCTTCAAACCTGAACACGATTTACTAATCTGTTTATTTCAGTAAAAACCATAATTTCATTTCTAAATAAAAGTACACAAAATTCGCTATATTTTCGTAGGTTTTTCGTTTTTCGTCTCAGTGTCTCCCGAAGCTGAAATTCCTTTAGCATTGGCAACACTGCTCAAATACAAAAGCTTCCCTTAAAAATAAATACATTCTTGGGGAATCCCACAATGCAACAATAAAACCTCACACATGTAGGCTTGCAGGCTCGCAAACTGCACACTGATTTTGTATTGAAACTGCATCATATCGGCTATGTTGGTATTAGTAAAATGAGAGGACAAGTGACGGTGTTAAGTAACTAGTTATATTCGCTTGTTACGAGAGAACGAGACGAAATATTTTGCTCATACCTGAAGTGTACATAAATGTTACATTTACGAGGTTGTTTCTTTTAGCTGTTTTAAGTAAAATTAAGTGAATCGCGCTTTTACTTGAGAAGTTATTCTCAGGAGATTTCACCATAGCGTTTCAAGAATTTCATTGCAATCTAATCTTGTCTCTTGTTGCGACAAATTGAATACTTGGTTTGTTGGCGTAAACAGGAAATTAATTCTTCGATAACGGTTAGGGTCCGAGTTGAATTTCTTGCAGTGCGTTACGAATTAATTACTACACAGGCGTGCCGTGCCACATTATGGATTTTTGTAATAGAAGTCCTTTTTTTTCCCCTGCAATTTCATTTTATTCGTTTTGCCCACGAATATTCAATACAGAACATAAATAGCGCGCACATGTCAAAATGAAGGACAGTTTGCGTGATATATGGCATATTTACTTTCAAACTGGGAGTTTCTCGAAATCGCAGCAATTAATGACATTTCTAGACCCAGCCAGAATGTATAACTGCTTTTGACAGAATCAAGTAACCTTTTATAAATTTCTCGGAACGAAATATATTGAGTTTTGAAGCGACAAGGCTGGTCTGTGATTGATGAATCAGACAGCCCTTGATAGAGCAATAAATAAAAACAATGAAATCATTAAAAGTTTTTGACGTTTAGTTCTTTTGCTTTCTTTACCGTAGCCCAAGGTAGATAGATGTAATATTGCATTCCACAGGTTCCACGAAGATATTTCATCCATAATGCACGTTTTGATGCCCTCTGAAAAAGCGCCGTGCATGTGGGTCTGCCTTTGAAACCTTCCTCCGTGACCTAGGGGTAACATGCTAGCCTTTGATTCCTGAGATTGGAGGTTCAGACCCGACGGAGGGCGATGAATTAATTTTTTTCGAGCGTACAAATCCTTAACATGGCTTCCTTAGTTAGGGAAGTAAAGGCGATGATCCTGTCGGTGGTCAGCCAAGCACTGGATATGTGAGAGAGGAAGAGGACATGAAATGCTGGCGAAATCGATGATTGTAAAGGGGATGATGGAGTAATTGGTGGAATGAGTGGCGGGGGAAACCGGAGAACTTGGAGAAAACCCGCCCAGATGGCGCTTCGTGCACCACAAATACCACATGCGGGTCCCTGGAATCGAACCCGTCCGCCTTGGTGATAGGCGAACGGTCTAACCATTCGGCCACGCCACCGCGTATTGAGAGTATCAAGCCAATAAAAATTGAGATTTCCGAAAAGGCTGAATTCTCAATAAAGTTGGTGGAAATAAATTATGTTTTAAAGATACCTAAGATTTTGTGTAGTAAGTTTGGTTCATCAACTATACAACAATTATACAAAATACCTTTCGAAAGAAAAGCACTTTTCGGGGTATTTCCATAAATTCAACATATATATTTTATTTAGCGTGTAAATATCTTAAATATATGGTGTTTTAAAAGTATGACCGTGTAAACTATACCGTGGATTATCTTGGAAATCTTCGTGTACCTTAAATGGTACTTAAATATAAAATTTTAAGGACTTCAAAGAGTTCTATTTTTTAGTTATGATGTTCATAAAGAGCCTTATTAAAATGATTTTATATAGGGGGTTTCAAAAAGTGAGTTGTCGGTGAAATCTTGGTGTGCAAAATTTAGGCACCTATTAAAACGTGATAGGGAAAGTAACAAGAGACGTCACATTAATAACAAAATGTATACTGTAGGAGCATGCCTTGAGAAGCTCTTCAACATCTGTTATTTTTATACAGTATAGAGACCATAACGGCTAATATAGAGGTCATTAGAATACGCAGTGTGTGTATGAACCTCATAGTATCATTCGCCAGTTCACTTGTCCGTTGTTTGGAGCAATAAGCTTTTGAATACTCGTTGTTTAAGGTCTCAGGAACCGTACAAAGAGCATGCAATGCCTAGACATGCACGTTCCATTTGTTAATTAATTGTAGACCATCACCCAGGCTCCAGTACGTGCCTGCGTGCTTGTAGCATATTGATACCATTTTTGGCGAACAGCAACATCAGCGGGTAGCGCAGATACGATAAATGTGTGTGAAACAACTGCAAGCTACTACGTTCACACGACTTTTTCTAGCCACTACCGTTTATTACTTTCTCTACTACGTATAAGTAAGCAGAGGAAGTATTGTATTCCACTAAAAAAAATCCGATGCTGGGATTTCACCTGAAATACATGTTTGAGACTCCCTGAATTAAAAAAGAAATAAAAAGAAAATAGAAAAAGATCTGTGTGTGTGTGTGTGTGAGAGTGAATAGCACAATTCTAAAACAAAAATATTTTCAACATTTTCTAAAATGTTTATTTTCACAAAAATGGCTCCAAAGATTTTGATTAAAATTACGTACTTTTAAGGTATTTTCAATACAAATGAAATACAAAGCTTGAAGTTTCTGCGATTGGCTAAGAAACCCTCCTCTTTCTGGTGTCTTGCGTAACTGGTAAACCGTAAGAGATTAAATCTTACAACACAAAAACTGTAGATCTCGTTAAAAGACATACTTTACACCAAATACCTCTGTTTTTTGTGGAGTGAACCATTTCATAGATATTCCTTGTAATTTGTTTGAATTTTTACAATACTTTACTTTCAACATGTAGAGAGAGAGAAAGAGAGAGAGAGAGAGAGAGAGAGAGAGAGAGAGAGAGAGAGAGAGAGAGCACTTTCTCTTTAAAAAGTTGAGTATCATTTAAGCCTACTGCATTCCCAAATTCCTCTTGTGCCTACAAGAAAATAAACAATAAGATAATTTGTGCAAATGTTTATTTCAATCAACATGAAATAGACAGAGGAATAAGTGTTTGTAAGTTTTGTACAAGAGTAGAGAAAGTTATGCAAGTGTAACAGATTATTATAGAATAGCTTCAGGAAATACTCTTGCAAAACTTATTTTTCTATCATTTTCATGTTAATTGAGACAAACGTTTGTAGAATGGTTTTATTGTCATTGTGGTGCTCTATTTGAGCATGCGCTTTGCCTTAGTCACAGGCCTCTCAGGTAACACACCGCATTGCTTGTTCTCGGAAGTCGCTGATGTTTCACTTTGCAACAATGGGCGTGTCACTTCACCCAATGAAATCAAAGAAACTACAAATGACAGGCAGTTGTTAAATCCACGTGGAGTGAAACAGCGTTGCAAAATCTCACTTTCGAAAGAAAAGAAATAAATGTCCATGCACGGAGTGCGAACTCTTACTTGGAGAAAACGTGACAACGTTGCTTTTCGTGACACTGAATACCTTCATCCTGGAAATGGAAGATGTCACAGTAAAATTATTAAAAATAGCCGTGTGTTTAAAGAGATTTGAATGTTTTCTGTAGTAATTTTTGTCTATACCGTAGATTTATCAGTTTTACAAAATTAATTTTAGATGAAATGAACTTCATAGGCTTTTCTCAAGAGGTGTATTTTTGATTAAATCGTGATACAAAGTTTCTGGATGGAATGCTATCCCTCTAACTCTATAGAGCAATAAAGTAATAACTGATTATAACATCTATTTTTTTACTTGGAGGGAGTAAACATTGACACTCAAGGGTGTGTAGGAAAAGATCCAGAGATTGTATCACCGGCCATGTTTATCCTCTAATATAGGTGGTCTAGAAAAGATGGATCCATGTCAGGTGTTTTTCTCGGCTCGTAGCAGATTTATAACGTGTCGTATCTTCTCTCAAAGTTAATAGCGGGGAACGCGACAACATTCTGATGACCCAGTTGGCATCATGTTGAGGGAAACCCATTCGTGATCGTTTTCCTGCTGTTGCAACTTTTCCAGGAAAATGTGCACACACACACATACACACCTCTCTCACGACCGAGGTTTTAGAAAGTGGTTGGCGTACTTTCCACAGTTCAAATATAAACATCCGGGGTACCTACCTATCAGAAGCAGTCAACCCTTGCTGGATCCGCATACCGCTCAATGATAAGAACACGGGCGTGGTTCGAATCCCGGCCGTGACCTCCAACTCGACCGGTCTCTGACTCACCTTGGACTATACATGATTGGTGTGGAAGAGAAAGAAAAAAAAATCCTGTAGAAATATGTTTTAAACCGAAGACATTCTAACAAGCGTATATCAGATATCCATTAACTGATGGGTGCAGAAAATGTTTAAACGAAATATTATTGCATTTGTAATGCTTGTTAATTACTCCTTATATCAAATACGCGTGTAGATAGCTTGTGTGCAGCATTCCGGGGGTCGCAGGTGCGAATCTCGTGAAACACAAATCTGCCTTTTTATTTTCCGTCAATCGCCAGCTGAAGGCGGGTTATATAATCAGTGTCAGTACCCCAATTTCATCCCACAGAGTAAAAGAAATGAAGATGAAGCAGAAATAATGACTACACAACTGATGCCATCTTTCACACATGACACTTTATATGTACACATGAGGTCGTTCTATTTCCTGAAATACTAGGTTTCAAATAGTCGTCCCAAAATAACAATTGAATAAGTCCGCAACTGCCTACACTTAAAACAGTTATATACTCTTGGTTGGAGTTGCGTACTTAAATAACGTAGTAATACCGGTATTGTTGGTACGCTAAGAAACAATACAAAATATAACAAATTAAGACAATTAATAAGAAATTCAGACACCAAAAACTGTGATCAAAATGAAAATTGTATTGTCGATTCAAAATAACTACTCGTTATCACTATCAATGTCTTCGTTCTGAACTTATGTGTACTGAAGTGTTTGTAAGATATTTATATTCCGTGGGTTAAACAGCTCTTTATGCACCCTCTCTCAGTTTCGAGAAGGTTCAAAGTTCAACGCTTCCGGTTTCTAGAGGAAGCTAGAAAAACATGTTAAAAAAACGTATACAAAGCGATCGATATGAAGTAACTGCCTGGTAGGTATGCAACACACTTAACCTACAAGTAATGCGGGTAGGTTCTTAACTGACCAATTCCACTAGGAAAACTAACGTAGTCTACCCTTATGTTGGTCTACGGTAGTTGTATAACTCGCATTCATACTTGCCTGTCTCGGGTTCTTTCGCAACAAATCGTGCATCTTCGTTTTGTTACGAATATTGCAAGTACGAAATCGTACGGTATCTATCCTGTTAACAATGCATCTACCACATCTATATTTATAATTACTTCAAACTCATCTTAAGGGGATTCACGCCCATCATTATCATATCAGTTTCCTAGGCGCTATTGAAAAGGTGTTCCAAAATGGCATCCTGTGCGGGTATCCCAAGAGCTCAATAGCTTAACCAAGTCTTAATCTGCATAGCAAAGTTTTTGTCGTTTACTGAAAGTTGTTCAAGCTTCAATGTGACTATTTCAGACATAGAGGCGTTAATTTGTTTAGTCATTATCGACAACTGAATCCCATAAATCGCTGAAAAACAATTGATTAAATATTACAATCGATTACCAATCAAAATAGCACTCCATTTCAATTTGACTACTTTATTTTTAACATTTTTTAAAATAATTAATGTATTTTTCCAGAAAAAAGGCTATTTATTAATGTTAAAAAATCAATTGAGATCTATTTGAGGTCATAAACTGTTCTAACAAGAGACGATCGAAATATATCAAATTCTTGGGTTTCGTGTTCCTCAGTTGGCAGTGTTGAATAAGTTGAACTGCAATAATCGAAATGAACATATTTTAGGTTTATTATTTATAAAATGTAACATTTTCTGGTAAAATATTTGGGATATAGTTAAATACCAAATTGTCAAAATTAGATCTTAGATGGACATTTTCAGCTTTCTTCTGCTCAGTGTTATTTGAGAAAATGCAAGACCTAACCTAGAAATTAAATAGTAGATATTTGTTTTATGATGTGCATCTGCCCTGTGTAGGTTTTTGAAGCTGTGGGTTGAAAAATATACCACTATTTTGTTAAATATATTATTGGTGTTCACATTATGAGCTTTAGCTACAGGTAAGTGGTATTCTTTCAGTAATACATTAATTGTGTCGAAAAGCGTCCTGGTCGACGTTCGAACGGGTGTCCATTGGCTGAGGAGCAAGAACTCTCAGCACCAAAGCATACCAATATGACATCACCATCCTTGACATGATTTGCGAGTGCGCGTAATTGACAGTTTATAAGATAGTCTCAAGGTCATCGCATGCAAGGTCTGACGTCATAGCTTATCACCATTCATTGCAAATCTAATACTAGAATGCGTGAGCAGTGTGTTCCGCTCAAGGCAGAGTTTGTTAACACGTGGCGTCAGCGGTATTGCAGGTGTATCGAAAGAATATTAAGGAAATATGTGAAAACGTGGATAGCTGAGATGTGAACACATGTGAAAAGTTCTTTGAGTAAAAGTGTTAATTAATGACGATAATTATGAAATTAACCCAATGATATGTTCATTCGCTATTAGCATTGTAAATAATGCTTTATGACAACCAAATTGCTGTAGTAAAATAAATGTTGAAAAATGCTCTGTGAGGATACTCATTTTCAGGCCAAAATGTTTAACATTAATGTGCATTTTTGTTTTTTCTTACACTATCAGTACTGTCAATCTGTAAGTAACAAATTTCAGGAGAGGAGAAAAAATGTTGGTACTACCTGGCAAAGCCATGGGGCGTATCCGAAAGAATTTGGAACTGACCAGTTCATGCGAGCTTATCGCACATACACGGCGAGATAGTGTGTGTACACTGTTCAAATGCAATCATATCTTCTGGACAGCAACGTCTCATATATCGGCAGGCACGAGAGAGCATTCATTTGTATTGCATTACTGATTGTACGCCAAGTTACTATATTTCGCTGTTCTAGTAAACAAGAAGCGATCGCAGCGCTCGACGTCGCTTTGCCAAGCAGTATATTGGAAGAAAATCTGTATACTTCTACAGCTTCGACTTAAATATTAATTAAACAGAAGGTATACAAATATAATGTATTGTGACATCGGTTAGGCACACAACAAAGGACGGACGGAGCCAAGCCACTTCACACCACATGCCGTGCCGGCGAGCTGGCAAAGATGTTCAGGGTCAGGCAACCTCGCGTGACTGTGTGTGTACTTGACTGTCAACAACCGAGGCGGCAGAAACAAAAGGGGTTTCGAGAACGTTCGCGAGACTTCTAGCTGCGTCATTTCCGATGCGTGTCTGTGGAACTCGAGAAAGTTTCGGGTGAAGTATATAAGGAAGCCAGAAAAGAGCAGAGTGAGAGTTTTAGAATTGAGTTTTGAACATGAGTCGGTCAGTGTGTCCGCGTGTGTGAGACAGCTGTGAGTGTGTGTCGTCTTGTTGGTACATCGTAAGAAGATTCAACGAACGTCGCGAGTAATTGTAACGTCGCAATTAGGGTATGAGAGAGAGGAAGTGAAGAAAGACACCGAAAGGACTGAGCAAGGTTATAAGTAGTAAAAAATGTTGTGATACTCTGAAAAACTGTGGACTGTGTGGTAAGATTTTAGAAGACAAGAAAGTGATAAAAAAGTAACCGGAGTGATTTTTGCCATTTTGTTACAATGTATTTGTTTTTAAACATCACCCACTCACCTTCTGTATATTTTGCTGGAAATGTGTATAGTGATTTTTCCCAAGCATTTACATCAGCATAGTGATTGTTACGTCTCCAGACGAACCGAGCTCTAATGAATATGAATGGAGGTAACTGTGCAAGTGATGTGCAGCAGATGCTGGTGATGTTTAAAAATAAATCGCTGTTTATGCTTTGTTGACATGGAACGGAAATACCGAAGAGTCAAAGACATTTCTATTAAACATGTTGCAAGTCACTTAAAGAAGCTTGCGTCACTTCATTGCATATATTCATTGCAGACGACAGTGATTTGTAGAGCACATAAAATTATATACAAGCTAATGTTTGTGTTGTGGTTCTGTAATGAATTCAGTTGAAGAGGTGGTTAGCAGAAGTTCCTTACTCACTGTACAATAAAGTGGGAGTTAAATTTGCTCCAAAGCAACATAAAATGATTATTTGCTTTGACGGACATTTAAAAGGCTTTTTAAGCTTTTTCTGTGTATTTCATTTTTAAAGCTAAACACATTTTCAGATTTTGAAACCAAGGACTGAAGTTGAAGCTACATAAATGCTCGAAAAATTCCAGGAGCATAGCACAAAATTTAATGCGCATGTAGCAGGTGGTGTATTAAAAATGTAAACTCGAGAAAAAACAATTTTTCTACACTCATCAATGATCAAGAGTCAGATTATTTGTTCGTCACACCTTTCCTCTTTTTCCTCAGGTTCAAAGCTTTTCCCTAGTGGCGAGATGCCGTTTAACCATTCCTTTCCACTGAATTTGGTTGTTTTAAGCCCCTTTGGACCATGTTTTGTTCAAATACTACCGAACATTTAAGCAGAAAAAAAAACTTTAAAAATGGCGGAGTAAAACTTTTAATTGCCAAACAATGATTGAAGGTTTAGGGAACATGCATAAGTATTATAAATCTAAAAATCGTCATGAGACTTCGTAATTTTTCAATCCCAAGGTCAGTGTTGCCATGTCTGCCAAAGTAAAAGCAGAAGATTTGCTTTGGGGAAAAAAAAAAAAAAAAAAAAAAGGCAGGAGAAAACAGTAGACTTTTTTAACCGGCAATTTTGCTTAGTGTGTAGGTACACATTTATGACAATACTAATAGTGATGATGATGATGATGATGATAATACTAATAATAATAATGACAACAATTAATAATAATAATAATAATAATAATAATAATAATAATAATAATAATAATAATAATAATAATAATAATAATAATATTCGTTCCAAAATTCTAGCGCTGTACATAGTTACTGCCACTTGTAATGTATTGCGCAATAGCCTCCATTCTGTTTCTATTTGCTGGACTTCTGCTTTCACCAAATTAGGAAACCAAGTGCAATTGCACAAGTGGTGCAATTGACTGAACTGTTTGGATTTTAGCTGGTTTTAACACTTCTACTATTCTAAGAAGAGGATCAATTAATGAAAAACGACTTAGTATGTCGTGAACTGACTCAACGTAAAAATCAACACAGCGTAATTTGAAAACTTTGTCGGGCAGGGATGATCTTGTCAGAGATATTTGAACTTTGCCACCAAAATACATGTTTTTCACAGAAAGAAATACTTTTGGATCCCTGTACTCAATTTTATCTATTTCAGTGTAATTCAAATGTTGAGGTGTAATGTACGCAGGTGATTATATTAATCTTTTGTTTTTATACACGAGTGAATTGCCTTGCCAGAAAATCTTTTTCGGAAGAGTGAATTATATGATGTTAAGGAAAATAGTGTTTAATAATGGAAAATACATAAAAAGCAGGAGATTTTGAAGTGCGTTCAGTTTTTAGCAGTAGATCATTAAATCTGCAAAATCAGTAGACCTGGCAACCCTGCCCAAGGTCCCTTAACGCGTGAAGTACACTTAAGGATTCTTATTCGAATACATAGTTATTATTAGCATGAACAGAGTTGGCCATAATAATGCTTGCTTATGTTTCCGTAACGGCCATCTGGATTGCACGGCCCACACAAGCAGTGGCGGGAACAATCAGGAGTATTGACTGGCACGGATAATGTTGGCAGCTGAAAGGAAGTGCATGTTTACAAGCTTAAGGTTGGTGACCTCCAGTTGTCGACGTCACATCGCCTTATCACTGTGACAAGGCCAGGTCAAAGTGCCTGCCAGCCAGATGGCACGCCCGCACCTCGTCAGGTGTGCTCATTCAGAGATCTGACCTCACTACTTGGAATAGTCATGTTACATTACAAGAGTTTCCGTAGCTGCTACTGTTATGATTTGTTACACTGTTCTTTAGAGTACAAAGGGAATACGTGAGATTGACGCGATAGTCAAATGTTTACAAAGCGCCTCGCTCAATAGTGGCATTAAAATTCCACTGACAGTGAGAAACAACTGAATGGCGATAGCATTCCTAAAAATGGGTTCGATCGCAGGTGACCGCATGTGAGACGAAGCGGCGCAGGGACGGGTTTCCTCCGGGTTCTCCGGTTTTCCCCGCCATCTCATTCCACCGGTGCTCCACATTCAATGCATCATCAATGTGACCACCTTCGGTGCCGAATGTAGTAAAAGTGGACGTTAGACACTGCCAAGAAAATTCGTGTAGAAGAAGAATAATGATTTCAGCATAGAATCAATTCTAATTTGATTTAAAATTATATATAAAGGGAGGGTATTTTGAGGAATCGAAAGTGTAGAAAATAAAGTGTAAATTTCAGTTGTATGGTATTAGTTGGTATTAGTTGAAATGACGAGAGAACATCCGGTTGTTGCGTAAATAGCGTTAACAAATAGCAAGCGAATATTCATGGTTATAATATTTTGGAGACCGTATGCAGTTTTCTATGAAATGGGTATTAAAGGGCCTTTAAGATAAAAAATAAATAAATTAAAAATAAGCCTAGGGGAAGGTCAATTTGGTGCGTCAGTTAAAGCAGCTTCATTCATAACTCAGTTTACGCTATGGATGTATGAGTGCCTCGCTTTCATTTAAATATGAACCGATGGAATGTAGCATTGGCTCACCTACTGGATCTATAGTCAAAGACAGCGGGTTAAGAACGATAACTGCAGCTTGTGTTAAAATTAAGTAGGTTAATAGCTGGAGAATATACAGTTTCTTGTGGATTTAACATTTTCCGGAATACTCTTTGTGTGTCCATGGGCAGTACAGCGACATGTTTTATTAATAGCTAGACTGTCTCGGCCAGTATATACTAAACCTGCCAGCTCTGTATCATGCGATATGAAGTCGAATACATTACGTAACAAAATGGGGAGAGAAGCACGCTGAATCAAGGGGGCAGAGACATAAATAGACGGTACCTAACGTGGAGCGAGCGACCTTGTGTTAAGTAGGCCCCAAGATGGCCGGCCGGCCGGCGGTAGTAGTTTTATTATTAAAATTCCAAGCTTCCCCTCACAAGCAAGCCGGCCGTCACAACAACGGAGTTCAAAGACCTCGAGGAGAAGACGGCGGCAGCTGCAGTATACCTACCCCTCTGCTGCTGCCGCCACCGCCACCGGAAGGCCATCTGTTATCCGTGCCACGCAACACTTCCCTCCAGGACACAACCTCCCAATATTTTGTCACAAAAAGTATCAACAGCGCCACTTTCTCTACCGCATATCTGATCACACAGGGCAATGCAGCGGAAATACGTGTTTTGAGATCCCTGAACCCAGGGGACTTCGATGAGACAGAACAACACAACAGGAAAACGTAAAGTGGGATGAATATGGAGTTCAGTATCTTTCAAGGACACAACCCGAATACGTTAATGCAATTCCTCTAACCCAAAGTCCTTCACGTTTTCGATCATATCGTAAGCTTAAGGTTTTAATGTTGTTTTCCCATTCACTCTAATTTTTTTTTGTTCTTCTTCCTTCACGGGTTAGGCATTAGTCTGTGCCTCTCTTATATTAATTTGTTGAAGCCATTTTTTGGGGGGACGTGCTATTGATCTTCGTAAGATCGTAAGTACCTCATATCTGCCACTGTTATCTTATTTTTATCTTTTTTCCCTTATAACCCATGCCTCACTCCCATAGTTTAGCCCTGGCACTGCCATAACTTTATAAAATCTTATTTGTGTTTCTTTACCTTATTCTTGAAGGTTCGCTTAATAGTTTCGCAGATCGCTTGAAATGTTTGTATTTTATTTCTTATATCCAGATCCAATTCATAGGTTACATCGCAGCCAAGGTTTTGAAAGTGTGACACTTGTTCTAATATGTTTTCCTCTATTACAATTTTAGTTCTTATTGGATATTTTCCCTGGAATACCATTACTTTTGTTTTTGTCTGTGAAATAGTCATATAGTAATCATATAATATCCTTGCAAAAAATTAAAACTGGATCATCAGCAAATCTAATGTAATTTTGTGATTTATTGCATTTGCCAAACCATGTGAGATAGTACGAATTTAAAACAGGCAAGCCATAGAGGTCTAAAATACAATTGTATGCGATTTTATTTTCTCTGTCGCAGAGGAAGAATTTTATTCCGATTCGATATTGACATTTCGTCTGCAATACATCATTTAACTACCACTGAATAAACAGAAGACATTTGTAAAAGCTCCCCAGTGTGTGTGTGTGTGTGTGTGTGTGTGTGTGTGCGCGCGCGCGCGCGTGGGTGTGCGTGTGTGTGTGTGAGAGAGAGAGAGATAGATTAAACTTAATAAGTGGAGCATCTTCTAAGCACGTGATTCGAAGATGTTCATAAAAATACTTAACATGGGAGAGGATGTGTGAAAAAAGGTGTAACTTTTTATTAAATTGAAATACTTTTTATACACTTGACACCGTTATTTAAATCCTGAGTAGTCTTAACTCGAGTTTTGGTTTTACTCATGAGGATTTTGAGCTGTCTGAGATCACAACTTTTTGTAGAATTATACTTAATCTGAGTGGGAGAACTTCTTCACGTGATTTAAAACAATTTTAAGCGTATTCTGAAGCAAAGATGCAACACCACGCGTTGGTACTGGCTACGAACTGATTGAACTTGCTGTTACGTTGACCCATTTTGCGCATGCGCCAAGTTCCATGATACACGTTTTTGCCCTCCGTCTTCCCACGATCTACGCTGGAATTGTTCAAATGTTACTTCCCTTCCCTTCCCTTCCCTTCCCTTCCCTTCCTTTCCCCTAACCCTCGGATATCGTTCTCATCCCTAGGGGAGGGTTGTACACTGTTTCAAAAGCATGTGATCGTCTGGTAGTGACGTAGCGGTTACGTCACACATATTTAATTTAAAGATAGTTCAAGGTCTGAAGCTATTACTCATGTGCTTGCTACACGCGCCAGTAACGTTGGATTCAGGCCCGTGTCGGCTTGATACGTTCCTGCGAGTTTTCTCTTCCGCTCGCACATCGTGTGTGCGATTGAGTTACTAGACGTGCCCGATAATTTATAGCTGTGTTATGTCTCAGGTAAAACTAAATACCGGGCGCTTCACGCGCTTTTTCACGATCGTGTTTGACATGAAGCGCCGTTCAAAGCTGGCTCAGCGTATGGACAGAGGCATACATATACCGAGAGTGCATTTGGGGTTGGGGATGCTGAATTATCTTCATCCTAATGTCACTTTTAGAGCTTGTCCATATGAGGGGTATACGAACTAGATTACTGAACAGGACATACTGGCTAAATAAAGCATTTGATGGGTCACCATAACCAACAACCAACTTTTAAAATATCTACATACGTAAAGGACCAAAAGTCAAACAGGAATGCCAACCAGGACTCGTATTCCGTTTTGTTACATATGTATTTTGTTGGAATTAACTTTTAAATGAATTAATCAGAAGCGTTAATCACTACATTAAAGGAAGATCCGCCAGAATTTTCACTACACTACAACTAGAGGAGGTACTCTAATACCAACCACATGCGATTAAACATGTGTGTTTAAAAAATTGAATGGCGCAAATTTAACCAATGTTGCCAAGCAACATGCTGTGGTGTTTTTCCAAAAGAATTGATTAAATTCAGTATCATCATCCATTATTTACCAATCTTTCAATGTAGGTTTACAATGTTATTTCCTGTTAATCAGCAGATATAGGTACTACTAAAAGGTCACAAAATCCACGGAGAAACTATGTTACATGTTCTCTGGAAGTAGCCGTAGTTGTTTCGCAGAAATGGATCACCATGTTGCCAAACATCGTGTTCATTGTTTGTTGTCGGGTTCGATCCCAGGGACCCGCATGTGGTATTCGTGGTGGACGAAGCGGCGTCAGGGCGGGTGTTCTCCGGTTTCCCCCGCCATCTCATTCCACCGGTGCTCCATCTTCATTCCATGTATCATCAGTGTCACCGCCTGCGGTGCCGTAGTAGTAAAAGCGGGCGTTAAAAACTACAACAACATTGTTTGTTGTGACATGGCATCACCAATATTCTGATTATCCGTTTACAATTTCGGATTATTGTGCGAATGATTAATCTTTAGATATCCAGGAGCTATCAGAAGATGTTGAATCTGGATATTATGCTGGCCATAACGCAATGTGGTGTAAAACTAAAAGAATCCACAATTTCAATTTGAGCGACCTGAATTTTGTATTACAGTAGCTATGTATTACATATAACGATCAGTTGATCACACACAATATTCAATCGAATATCTGCATTTATTTTGTTAGATATATTATGCGAGCTCGAGAAACTCGCGGAATAGCTTGAGCGACCTACATTATTTTTACCTGGAAAACATACAGTTATCGTACAAGGCCGTGAGCGAGCTGCGCTCATAGAGTACCAACTGCCCAGTTAGTGCTTTTATTAGATTTAATTAATTTAATTGCCCCACTGTTTAAGGTTGTTTTATTATGTATTTTGTTTCATTTTAAGAGAACATTATAAAGACTCCCACATTGGACTATTCTAAAAGTCTATGCTTAAAATACAAAAAAGAAAGAAAAAGGAATATATACTTTATATTTTGATATTTTTTCATTTGGTAATAGGACATGAAAATAGTTAATAAAAAATAAGTTATAAAATTCCAAAAATGGCTGTGTTTCTTTTAAGTAATCATTGATACAGTTTTGCTGAAAAGAACAAGTTAATCTTTTGACACGCATTTTAAGGAATCAAAGATAGTAAAAAACAACTTTGAAACAAATATTTAAAATTGGAATATGCGCTACAGTAGCGTCTTCAAGAGTAATTCACAAGTCTCACAGAGTGACAAATAGTGATAATATTAATTAAACAAAGGCGCTAAATGAAAGTATGGAGTATAAGTGCGTAAAAAGCAAAAAGTTCTATTTTGCAATTTTTCCAGATTTTCATTCATTGGTGCATTGCCTGGAAAACATTGTTCCAAGCACACAGAGTATTTGTTGGCCTTCAGGGCTGTGGCGTTGTTCTGTTGAAACCACGTGTCCTTCAACTTCTCTTTTGGCAATGTTTTGACATTTTCCACCACTGCTGCGTACAAGACACTCTCCATTGACTGTTTAAAGAATGTTATGAAGATGCGAATACGTGACATGACATCCGTGAATGCAGAGGTATCTCTGGCAGCTCATGTGGGTTTCCAGCACCTCATTTTCGACTATTTTCTGTAGCTGGACTTGTGCTTGTAATGTAAGCGCCATCCGAAGCAGAAGTCCAGCTTCAGATTTACTGTGTACCTAGAATTATTTACTGATGTCTGGCTCTTTCCAAGGACCATGACCTAGCGAACTAACTGTTTGCTCGGTCATTCAAGACCTGAAAAAGAAAAGGAAAAAAAAAAAAAAAAAGTTAAACTGACATGTTACATTCTTCAACAAAGTATTATTAAACTAGCTTATTCTTATATTTACTCCACATTAATCAGTACAAACATTTGTAGAAATCGTTGTATTACATCTTTCACTGTGGATATGAGTTAGGGGAATACACTAGGCTTAAGTCGTAATCAAATCTTTTAACTGCTGGTCGCTGTGTGATGGCTTTGAAATTCAATTTTCTTTGGAAGACAAGGGGGAGGGGGGGGGGGGGGACCGAATAAAGACTTCCCATTTGAGAAAAGTATCAGGATTAGAAAACTGAAACTAATAACAAGGAATGTTTCGGAAACGGTTAACTCCAAAAGACAAAACAAAGAACCTGAGTGCTTTAATAACATAAAACAGTAACCCCTAGAATAACAGCCCTTCGTGGATCAAGGCTTATCGTCCAGCCGCTGCGTCCCCCACCTCTGCCCACTACAGGCGTCATATGCGGGGTGCAGGACTGGAGGGTGGGACGTGGTCAGCGCCCCGAGTATTCAGAATGAAGAGCACTTCGGATATACTTTTTATTCGCCGTGTAAATATCTTGAACATGTGGTATTTTAATTAAAATCGTTAGAACCACTTTCGGAAAATCAAAATATTCTAAAAATGTTACATTGTGAAGCTAGTTCGCGTTGGGGACTTTTCGTGTCGCTTGCTTGGAAGACGCAGTCTTATATACCAACTTTAATTTTGAACTGACTGTTCGCTGTCGAGTTAGCGTCTTTTCTTAATCTTCAGTTAGCCTCAAAGCAATTACTTCCGTTGAACTCTCTTACAGTCCATCGACAGCAGGAAAGGTTACCCGTGTGTGTGGTCTAACGGGGAATTGAAGTCGCGGTCCGCAGCACTCGTGTGTACGTTTCCAGGAAGAGATATCGGCTTGCTGATAAAGTTTGAGGAAAACAGCTTCATGTGTTCCACAGAAATCGATGATATGTGCACATGTTAACGTTATCTGCGCAGATAAATCACAATTGAACGTATGGTCAGCATAGCTGAGGGGAGTTGTAACATTTGAACTTGAGAATTGATACGATAACAAAACAAAATTGAGATTAGAACTTGCACATGAGACGATAGAGAAGTACCAAAAGTAAAAAGCTTATTTTCAAACCTGTGAGACTCAGTTCTTTCACACAAGCTTTTGAAAAATAGTTCATTCTCTATTATTATTATTATTATTATTATTATTATTATTATTATTATTATTATTATTATTATTATTATTATTATTATTATTATTATTATTATTATTATTATTATTATTATTATTATTATTATTATTATTATTATTATTATTATTATTATTATTATTATTATTATTATTATTATGACCGTAGCGCAGTTGGTAGCGCGCTTGCCTCTGGCGTGGAGGACCCGCGTTCGATCCCCGGTATCAGCATGGGGATTTTATCCCCTCTGGGAGGTCTGGCACGGGGTGCACTCAGTCTCGTTAGGTTCCAGGGGGACCAATTGAGGATCTACTTAATGGAGAAGTAGCGGCCCCAGGTCTAGAAGACCGCATAACTGGCCGGGAGGGCTCGGGGCGCTGACCACGTCCCACCCTCCAGTACTGCACCTCACCAATGACGCCTGTAGTGGGCAGAGGTGGGAAACGCAGCGCCTGGAGGGTAGGCCTTGGCCCCTCGTGGGCTGTCGCGCCGGGGTTTAGTTTAGTTTTATTATTATTATTATTATTATTATTATTATTATTATTATTATTATTATTATTATTAGAATTAGAATTAGAATTATCATTACTATTACTACTACTACTACTACTACTACTACTACTACTACTACTACTACTACTACTACTACTACTACTACTACTACTACTACTACTACTATTAGTATTAGTATTATATGTCGCAGTAGTATGACTGCCAATAATTTCTTTTAATTGAGGTTAACGATAACCACGAATAGAACTTTTTAAGCAGTTGGCCTCAAACCACATGTCAATACAAAGAATGTAAACAAAACCCAAGTGTCTCTAACCGCCAGTTAAACGAGGCCAATAGAATGCGAGAAATGGAACGTCGTGTTACCTGCAACGTCCCTGCCTAAAATCCAGTAATATAACTATTTGGAGACAGAAATCGAGAAAGTGAGATTCATGTTGTTGGGTCCAAAAACGAAAGAGACAGAAACACTTGCCTGTTGTCTCTCTCTTTACGGTGATGGATATTTGCAAACGTCATGTAACCCTTTAACAGACAATAGAGACTGGGAGGGGAGCATTTGCTTTCCAATAATTTAGACTGAGCAGGTAGAACACCCTAAAGACAAGGTCAACTTTGCATGACATTTTAACATTGAGATGTGACTAAATTCATTCGAATTAACACAGAAATGCATACCTTCCACTCTGCATATAATAAGTTAATTGCTTTACTTGCACAATCGCCAAATGCTTACAGAGAATCGAAGTGTGTTTGTTGGACGTAAGTAAATACAACCTTGTCGCATGGCCAAGAAATGGGGAATCACAAACACTCTGTTGATATCGTATCTCGCTCAGCACATGCATGTTTTGTTGGGCGATATTGCCTTGTTCGCACAACTTTCGCTGATACTGTGAGTAGAGATAAATTCTTATTTCATTAAGGAGAATGCAGATACGAACTATTACATAAACATCTATCCATGGCTGTGAGCCAAAACCGATCAGCTAAGTACATTAACAAACGCTTCGTGCAACTAAGCTAAGATAATAGACACGCTAGACTTTGATTGTGGTAAACCAGGTGTGCCAAACTTCACAACAGAGGTCACATTAACCGCCAAAGGAGTCAGGTCGAAGCCGCGTATGTTTGAGCCAGAACTGTAACTCACACGCTAGTCTCATTTGTTTTCAAAGACTGTATTTTATTGAATTAACATCAGGAACGCATCGATCTTCGATACCACGATATTCTGTATCGAAGTACGTCTATTACTTTGAGATAAACCTTCGATGCTTTAAAATTTTTAAGTTTTGCATTACTGAAATTTGTTGGATTAAATTTTATGTTAGATAAGGAAAGAAGGAATCGAAATCACGTTATTGCATTGCACGTGTCACCGAAGAATTGCTGGGATATATTTCTTGATAGATTTTCATTGCATTTCCTGTTGTTGAATGAATTTGTGCAGCAAAGACTTGTCATTCTTTTGCTTGTTTGGACACCCATCAAATTACAGTCAAGCGTTCTAACATGCCTCATTTGATTGGGTTGCTTTTGACAAAATAGCAAAATGTCTGTGCACTGTTGTTTGCTTTAAGGTGTAGTTAATATCCTTTACCATATGGCCGCAGAGTCGTATTGTGTCTATTAGATGGTGCTTGTCCTGGTTGTCCGTGGAAACTGGGAGAATCTCCGACATCAAATCTTGCCACACGTTGAGTGCAACACTCATCCCCATGCATATTCTTATACACGGTAAAAGGACCCTGGTCGTGTGCTGGCATGTATGTACCAGCAGTACATTAATCCTTTCTGTCGAAATCACATGGCAAACCTTAAACGCATACTAGGCGCTCGCTAAAGCTCCCAGCCACGTGCTTCGTGGCGTAGGGGATCGCGAGTTCGAGTCCCGCCTGGACCGTGGGTGTTTGTGTGTTTGTAAATCCGTGTATATGTGTCTGTAGTTATCAGTAAATGGAAAAAACAACTAGGAAAGCAACACAAACGTAGGGAAAGTTAAAAAAAAAATTCATGCAGAAACTTTCATACGGAAAAAACAGACAATTGGAACAGTTAAGGGAATACCCTGAAATTAAGTATAAATCTCGCAGAAATTGATATTTGTATTCCTTGATTTTAAAAATCCCTAGGTGCCATTTATCCAAGATGTTTACCCCCTTTTATATTACAAATAACTATTTTCTATTATCTTCCTTAAAATACAGAATAAAATGTTTTTTATTTTTATTTTAAAAAGTCAAGCTTTTGATTTTTTATACGGTATTCACCTTTGAAAATGTTCAACACGATGCAGTTTTCATCCAATCCTGAAATTTGTCATGTACATTTCCAAAACACAAGTAACTCTGTCATATACTTTTTTCTTTGGTACGGTTTTTGAGTTATTAATTTTTAAAGCTATATAAAACTTAAATAAAAGGAGTAATTTCAAATACAATTTGAAAATTATTTTCTTTTGAACTATAACTAGTAAAATAAAAGTATATAATATATTTGTACATTATGATCAGATAAATATACTTTAATTTTTAAAAGAAACTGTAACTTTTCAAAATTACATCGTGTGCGGCATTTGGCATAGGATGAAACTAAAGGAGAAATCACACTGAAATTTAGAGTGTAATGTTGATATAGGACATCGAAAACGAATTTCCAGCCAAATTGGCTGACAACTTTAGAAAACTACATTTTCAGTTGTGTATTCTCTTAAGAAAAGGAAGAAAATAAATGGGGAACAGTTAAAGAAAAGAGTGTATGTAAAAACGGAGTACAAAAGAGACTTTAAAACGCCAAAGAGATATTACCAATAAACAGGGCAGTAAGAAATAAAATAGAAGAATAATAGAAAAGGGGACAAGACAGGCGAAAAATAAGATATTGAAGGTACCAAATGTATAGGCAGTTGCGATCCTTAAAAGGTAAATGAAAGGAAAAGCAGTGCTGAATGGAAAAACTAACGTATGGAAGATACAGTGGCCGAAGAGATACCGGGAGAAGCTGTGGAGGGAAGGTGTACAACAACAGAAATAAGAGACTAAAGGTAACTCGAAATTACGCAGAAAGTAACAGTTTATTGGTTGGCAGGTACAGTATGCAAGTCCTTCCTAATGTTTAGGTTCATTACTCCCACTACAAACGGAGGAGTTTGCCGCGGGAAAAATCAAGGCTAGCGAGTGTGTTGCCATCTGGCGAAAGATATTTATATCCGTCTCACATTCCATTGCACCTGCATTTCCCCTGCTGGAAGAAGCGACGTCACTTCTCCCCTACGAGCGCCTCCAAGTGATGCTTCAGTACATTTCTTTATGTTACTCTTATGTTACTATGATTTTTATTTTGGTTCTACCAGATCTGTAGAGCATGTATTTACTGCTGATCGATCTAAATAAATTAAAAAAAAAAAAAAAAAAAGTACATTTCTTTGAAAAATACACTAGTTCTCAAGCATTTAAGGGAACATATTGAAATTACAGAAGTTGTACCTTAGCGGATTAAATTACCACTGCTCTTAAAGTTCTCAATCGGTTTTCCTGAAATTTTTATGTATTATTTTATAAATCATTATAATTATTTCAAGTGATTATATGCATCGATACTTATGTGGTTCAATCTATAAAAATGACTTCAACAAAAAATATTTGCTCTTAAAACATATGAATTCATGTATGTTTTTTTTCCCCCAGAAAGTACGACAGGTAGATCAGTGAAATGTTCAGTAAATTAGTTTAACTTTCTGAACCACAATCATAATTCTATAGTCTATATTAGCGGTATTAACAGCATTGCAATTTTTTCACATTTTTACTTTTCTGACTTTGCATTTTTTTAAATTTCTAGTTAAGTGATGCACATAGCTAAATAATTAAGCTTCAGAAGATACGTGATTTTACTAAGAACAAGCATTCAAAAGCGTGATTCTGTATTGCAAGTAGTTTCAATGGAAAAGATACAGTAATGGAAAGCTGGGAGGAAAGCGGCATATCGTTTGTTTCTGTGCCAAATTCTTGAAATATTGACTTTATAGCCTCAATTGTTTCTTTCTGTGGCAGATTGCTGTCGCATTTTTGCGAATGCTGTTTTAAAGTTCGTCACATTCTTTGGCCTAGAGTAACAAAAAGCCACCGGCATAAAATACGTTTAAAAGTACTTTTTAGTCACCTTTCAGGTAAATAATTGTGTTGCTTTATAAGATATATAATATTTAGTAGAAGTATTTTAATGATGTTATGATAATAAATGATGCAACAACGTGTTAACATGTAATTGTACGAGTATTATCAAACTAATTTCCTCATAATAATAAACAAATCGTATAGAAACAGTCACATTTTCTTCGTTTACTTTCATAGCTAGTCTGCAGTTATTCATTTGAACCTTTCTTTTTTCTTTATTTCTGATTCCTGTAACTTTAGCAGGAAATGCTTTAAAATGGTTCATCTTAATTTTCTCCGCTGACATTGGCTCTCCAGAGTCTATATGACTGAAAACAGCGATGATATTTACATCATTCCCAGCTCAGTGTTAAATTTGCATTGAACCCGTAATGTAAGATCCTCTAGTCAATGGGGGGGGGGGGGGGGGGGTTGCAATTGTGTTAATGCACAGCCATTTTAGCTACAAAACGATGTACTATTAATTTAATGTATAAAATGCTGTTTTCATTTCTTTTTTATCTTTTACTTACAGTAACTCAAAAATAAAATGTTAATTTAGAAATATTGCAGGTCAAATGCCCCTGAACCCGTCTCTGTGGTGTAGGGGTAGCGTGTTTGCTTCACTTTCAGGAGGTTGCATGTTCTATTCTGGTTAGCGGTTTTCCGTGATTCTGAGGTAACTTTAAGTCCTATGGACATTGGGGATCAGCTGAGTAACATTTCACCCATTTGATTCTTTCATTGTCCAATATGACGTTCCAGGTAAAAGGACTTGAACTTACAGCACAGGTGCCTCCCCCACCAAGTTACGGGGATATATGATTTCCCTGTAAGACATAATTCAATCAGAAGAAAGGACTGTCATACGTAATGCAAAATTACACATGTCATCTCAAAATTAATATCGCTGGAGCCGTTTCCAGAAAATAAAACGTAAATTTTATGCACCATCTTTGGAAGACAGGGTTAAATATCGGATTTTGGTTTTGGAGTGTTCACAGACACACACAAATGCATTTTTCTATTTCTAGAGAGCTCAAAACGTGCATTATGCGTAAATCTCGACATCGAATTTTTGAAACGAATTCAATATAATACTTCTGTATTTACAGTGATAAAACAGAATAAATGAACTTGGTTAACATGTGCCTTTGACAGTGCTCTCAACTAAAACAAACTACAGGCTTCTAAGCAACGATTCCAAATTCGAATGTGAAAATACGAAACATTTTCGTGAATGTAAATACAAAATATAAACTGATTATAAAAATATAGAAGTATATGTACTTTTGGGCAAAAATATAAAATAGTTTCATCACTTCATTGCACACTTTTACTTGAAATATTCCGCTATCACGTGCTCCTTTATTTCTTATAAGTTCATAGCTAACCTGACAAAATATCGATTAATTTATAAGCAGTTGGCTGTCGTTTGTCACTGAAAGTATGGTTACGTAATTGAAGCATTTCTATGCAGATATTTCTACCTGATAACGTGAAGCGGTAGAAAGACATTTACACATGAGATGAAGGCTGTAAGGTGCTTAAGAAACGGAAACAAATGGCGAATGCGTTGCACCACCAGAGGACAACATTTTGCATAGTGTGGGAACGTGGACACGACCGCGTGGGAAGAGGAGGCGTTATGCGTCAGCCAAGTTCCCACGGCCCCGATATTGCGCATCTCCCCTCACACCTGCCTCAATATAGGCCCCGTTTTCAACAAGAAACGTCGCACTTGTCATTTATACCTGCTATAACACGCACAGACCTCGCATCTTTGCATTAGAAATATAGATAAATAATTGTACAATTAAATTAAAAATTAACATAAAGGTTATGATTAGGGCTCGGAAGTTCATGCCCTAAAAAACACTGAAATATGCATGCAAATATGCTCTTAAAAACTTGAAAATATGCCAAGAAATATGCACTATTTAATTTAAACGATTGATGTCCCTTTGCAGTAGACAAAACGAGTTAGTATAAATAATAAATAAAGTTATTATTCCCCAGACGTTGAAGCAGAAGTGGTCCCGCTGCTAGTATTAACTGCTAAATTGCAGTTCACAACCAACACTTTGCAAACATTTTCAACTGTAAAACATCGTCTGTTGTCTCACAAAACACTTCTGTAGCGTGAAAAACTTCTCTCCACGTCACAAGATGTTTTGGGGCATATTTAAATGATGTTAACTGCTTCACACAGAGAGAGAGAGAGAGAGAGAGAGAGAGAGAGAGAGAGAGAGAGAGAGAGAGAGAGAGAGTCAAGTCAAGTCTCTTGGTGTGACATGGTTTTCTTTTGAGGATGTCTCGAATATCGCACTCCTGTTTATAACCAGAATTATTTTGCAATTACATAATTCACTTTCTCTTTCACTTTTTGTCCTATGCTACAAGGAACCGAACTTGGGTTACATATTGTGTTTTTTTTTTTTTTCCCAAAGATACTAAGTGATTCATGCAAAGGAGATCCTACAGCTTCCAATGTCGTTATGACTATTGGTAAGAAAGAAAAATGGGCAGATATGAAACTAAGATCCTTTTTTAACCCAGTGCCTGACAGAATATTTTGCACAGTTTGTATTGACGAAGCATCTTTCAAGTCCAATGAATTAACAACCTCTTCGACTGTTCCTATGTGCTCAGTATAATATAAAACTGCATCGATCCATGTTCCCCATCGAGTTAACACTAGTTGAGGAGGAAGTCGGATATTAGGTGCTGTTGATCTAAACAACTTAACTCTTTTAGGAGATTTAACAAAAATTCTATTTGCACTGGACACAAATCTATCTACCAACGGGAAAGAATCACGTATTATATATATAAACCTCTCAGATAACGCACTGATTATTCCCTACGCACATATAATGAATGGAAACAGGGGATTCACTGTATGACAACATGACTCACCTCGTGAGTTTCATCATCATGTGCAATAGTACCAATGTGAAAAATATTATCCAGATAGAAAACAATAATAAAAAACCATTAAAATATGCAATATAGAGGCTACAATATTGAAATAATATGCATTTATCAAAAATCAAGAAAATATGCAGTTATATGCACTATAAAATCATGTCAAAATAACTGAAAATTCCATAATTCGTGCACATAATGTAAAAGCATACATTTTTAACCCCTATGAAAAAACATGCAAATGCATCAACTTCCTAGCCCTAGTTATGATGAAATTCAGAGCAACTTTTCATATTGGGGAAAAAATTGCCAACGAATAACATTATTAGTATTGAAAATAGAATTATATAATGCGTGCTGCCTTGAATTAATAAAACAGTATCAGCTAAATCACATTTAATAATGTATAAATGTAATTTGCTCTTTTTCCAGCGTGCTATACAAATTGGTTTTATTTATAATCTGAAACAAGTTAATATGAATAGAGGAACATTGCTATTAAATTACTGTTGGTTTTGTCCATGGTAATATCGTAGTGGGGAGAACCCTATGTACATGGTAGAACCCGTAGTAATGCACAACAGGGAGCGTCGCTAAATAATCGCTTTGGATTTCACGACTGGCATTTCGATATTCAGATGTTTGACAGGTTTGCAGACTGTGATGCTTTGCCGGGTGCTGAACTCGGCCCGCGAGCTAATTTTCTTTGCCCATCTGCAAACTTCATCAACTGTTAAGTGAAAAGTCTGTATAAAATTTATTTATTCACGAGTTTTGAACGATTAAATATAATTAAAAGCTCTGATTTTTAATCAGCCTATAATGTACGAATATCAAACGTGTAAATGTCTTTCTGTAGCTGAATTGAATAACCAAGTTTTTGGTGTCCAATGGCTGAGCTTATTGGGAGAATGGCGCCTACCGACCTGAGATAAGGCACTCTCACCCAGCGTAAACATCAGAAGCGCCATCGGCAGATAGCGATTTTGTTCTGGAGTCTTTTTCTCCCCGCCTTTCGAACATTTTAGAACTCCCTCGAAATCTCGGTATCCAAGTACAATTATGTACTTTACTACAGCTATGTAGTGGAGAAAGTAAATAATAGTTTCATCTATTAGAGCCACAAGAGAAAATGTATTGATAAGTATATCCAGGATAAGTTCAGAAACCACGCCAATGATTACGATAATTGTAGGCTCTACTCGTCGTGGTGGACATGCAACTTTTATGAGATAGCTTTTAATTTTAACTCATAAATTAGAAAAACAGGTTTCAAGCTTTGTGATATTTTAATATGTACATAGAATATGCTTAGAAATATTGTTTTGACTTTTCTTGTGAGTACCACAGAGTAAAAAATGTACACGTTACATGGTGCTATTGTTGCTCCACAGAAAATAAGTAAACATGAAACAAAAGCCGTGTGTATTTTATTCCAAACAACTGCATAGACGGCTTGAATCGTGACGTAACAAACAGGCTTTTCTTTTTTGTTTCATGGATGTTAAAACCTCTTAATAACTCTTGTGCAAGCAGTTTTGTGGGTTTTCTCTGCATGTTACAATCAAGGTCATTATCACTGTATACTAATTATTATAAAGAGAGAAAATTGTGCCCAGTGTTACTCGGGAATTATTCATCCGATGTGATGAGATGATTGCGGGGACTTCGACTTCCTTGATTGGGGACTTTTGTGGTAGTTTATATTAATTACGATTCACATATTCGCATTTCCAGACTCTGCGGAGCCTACGGAATGCACATAATTAAAGCAAAATTCCTCCGCCGCAGCCCGGAATGGAACTCCCGAACTCTGGTTTGTGAAAGCAGAGTGCTGACCGCTCGACTACAATAACAAATTTAAAAATTGCATTAGCTTTGTTTATCTGTGACATTGGGTAATACTTTCATCGCTAGTATTATCGACTAATACGGCATAAGTTATACATGACCAACATTTGGCAAATAGTGAGGGGGAGGTGAATGTGATGAAATGAACACCCAACGATAGCTCATTCATTTTTGTGTATATCGCCATTGCGTATTTTGAAAGCTGCCCGGACAGTGTAGAATTAGTCAGCTGGAATTTTATAAATACCACTCTTTATACTCTACGTGTGGAATAAGTTGAATAAATATTGTTTTCCATTCAAAATTTCGATGTCGAGATTTCACCGAAAATATGCGTCTTGGCATTTTGAGAAAAAGGTCCGCACGTGTGTATGAGCAGCAAAGTTATTCTTATTATTGGTTTGCATTTTAAAATACTTGTACTTTTCTGAAATAGGATGTTATTCGTCTCTCTCTCTCTCTCACCATGGAAAGGAAAGAGAACGGAATCCAAAGGCATCACATAGCGCCCAGCTCTTAAAATATTTGACCGTTATACTTTCAAGGAAATATGTAATAAGACAATTTCAGCAACTGTTTGTCTCCTTAACATGAAGTAAATAGAAGAATAAAAGTTTGTACTGGGTAATTCGTAAAGCAAGGTCCGAATAGCCGTAGCTTATCGAATTTCGCGCAAATATTGAAGCGCGCATGCGGACTGACTCCCGGTATGCCTTGCACTTCAAACGATGCCATTTGCATTGGTCGTGTTGCAGTTTGCTGTACACAGTGTCGGTCCAAAATGTTCAAAACAATCGATCGACCCACCGACAGTGAAGTTCGGTCTGTGATTCAGGTTTTGACAGTAAGGAGCGTTTCGGTACCGGTGAAGTGTATGGCCTCAATGCGATGAGCGACAGGGAAGTGCGTAAGTGGGTGAGAACTTTCAAGGACGGACGGGACAATGTCCATAATGAACCACGATCACGCCGGCCATCAATGATCACAGAAGATTTGTTCAATACCCTGGATGAAAAGTCAATGAAGATCGTCGATTAATAATTTCCGCTGGTTATCCAACGATTGGTTATCCCTACAGGCGGCAGACTTCTATTACGTCGGCACACAAACGCTTGCAGAACTTATGACAAATGTTAAAACAAATATGGCAAGTATGTAGAAAAATAGAGAAAGATGTGATAATTAAATGAATCAACCGTTTTACAACTATGATGTATAAAACATAGGAACTTACTTTACGAATTGCTCTCTTAATAATAATGTACACAAAGGTGAGTAGAGAAAGTCTTGTGAGTGCCTTTTGTATTGGGTGTTCACATATTTACACGAGTTTGTTGATTAAATCAGTGACTTGCGTTTTAATGTCCCTTGGCTCCCCATGAAAATCAAGTTGTGTTGCTTTATTTTGACGTGTTAATTTTGGCGACATGAAACCAGAAGCCCTGTGTGAAGTTAGACGTCTATAAGAAGGGAATTTATTTTTAGATGTTTACGCTTGCAGTAATGCAGAAAGTTGTGGTGTCTATTTTTATCAGACAGTCGTCTCATTAACAGAACCTGATCCGTGCATCCCGAGCGCGTAATATAACGGTACTCTTGCTGGCGCCGAACCAAGGTACCGCACAATCTTAAAGGTGAAAAATGTAATGGAATGTTTAATGTGTGTTATTGAAACAGCCTCTAAAATGTCAGTGAGGGACCTTCGACACGTTAACCATAAATAATTGCTTTTCGTCACTCTAACCTCTTCCTTTCTTTCTTTTCCTTTTCTCTTCCACCACAGGTATTTATTTTTCAAATACTCTTCAATTTGCTTTTCATTTTTTACTTTCTCTACTATGTATAGTAAGCACGGGAAGTATTGTATTCGACCCAAAATTTCTATGTCGAGATTTCATCGGAATATATTATGTAATGAGGCCCCCTAAACCCCCCTCCCCCCAAAAAAAAGTTTTAGAAAAATGTTTGTGCGTCTGTTTGTGTATAGCATACCTCAAAAAGGAAAGGTCGGTTAAAAACTAAATTTGGTATTTAATATCACGAAGATTGTGAAGAAAATTTCTCCACCCTAAACTACCCTTTAATTTGAAAATTTTTGGAAAACTTTGTTTTTCTCAAAAAATAACTAACGATTTTAATTAAGAAGTCATGCGTTTAAGAAATTTTAATGGCAAATGAAATGTGTATTTTGAATTTTCTGGCTATAGCCGATGCAGGCCTGTTTACTCTTGATAACTTTTGTAAACCAAAGATAGACCAAATAAAAAAGAAAGGTACCTTTTTTGAGTGAATCATTTCGGAGATATTGCTTCTTATTTGCGTGAGTTTTGCAATACTTTTCTACTTTTCTCAAATGGAAGGTCTTGATTCACTTTTTGTCTTGGGTGTGTCTTCATATAGCAGATACAGGAATAAGAGTTTGTAAGTATAGTTCATACAAGAGTAGAGAATGTTATGTGAGTGACTTTTTTGTATATTTGTTCTGCTATCGTTAACACTTGGGTGTGGAAGGTAGAGGAAGTATGACGTATGATTCGAAATAATTTTGATGTCGAGTTCTCGCCGAAAGTAAAATTAAGGTCTTTAAATTCAAAGATTAAAGTACTGGTGCGCGCGTCTGTCAACAACGTAATTAAAAAGCGAGAAGTTGGATAAATATTACAGTTCTTCATTAAATCAAGCATCTTCGAAGAATGCAAGACAAATATTTGCAGTATTTACCCCGACCAGGAACTTTTCCTCTTCAGCGAATTAACCTCTTTATGCCTCCAAGAACGTAAAAGCCAGTGCCTGGGATCAGTGTGTAGGAACATGACCATAGCATATACAGAATGGGTTATCGGTCCAGTATCTGCTATTCGCCTTTCACCATAGCGACCCGGGTTCGTTCCCAAGTGGCGCAGGGGCGGTCTGCTCCGGGTTGTCCGGATTGCCCCGCCATCTCGTCCATCTTCATTCCCTGTATCACCAGTGTCAGCACCTGTGGTGCCACATTTAGTAAAACTGGGCCCTAAGTACTGCCCCGCCCCCCCAAAAAAAGTCTGCAGTGAAAAAGGAAATTGAAAGGGATGAATGGAAAATCTGCGGATGAAATTACCCAACTGAACATTCGCCTAGCGACAAAGAAAAGCCGCGAAAAAATCTTCAATCAGGTTGGTCGGTTCGGAGTTTTCGGACCGGCCTCGTAGCCATGGTCGCCGGAGCGCACGTCTTGGAAGCTCTGCCGGGCAGAAGGTCGCGTGTTCGAGTCCTACCTCTGGCATGCTTGTTTGTGTGTATTGTCTATGAACGTATGAAAAAGCAGTAAAACACGGGAAAAATAAAGAAGGAAAAAATAAAAAACCGCGAGCTTGCTCGCTCACGTTAATGTTCGGTAAAAATACTTTACACAGAATAATTTAATAACACTTTGGGGGGGGGGGAAAGAACTTTCATTAAAATATTATTTGTTTGCGGTACTGAAATTATGTGTAAAATATTGTATTATCTTTTTAAAAAGTTTTCTTCATTCTCAATGAAGTTTACATAACTGAGAAACAGTGTGAGGTAGCAAAGATGTATTCTAAGAAAATATGTATCATAAGGAAGTATACTTCTACAATTTATGGTTTTGGAATTTCATTTCTTTAAGTAATATAATAGCCTACCATTATCTACCAACAGAATTCTCTCATCATATAGAACGTATATCTCATTTTTACATAAATGAAAACGTTTCCGGAAAATTTGAATGATGTAGATAGAAAATTCAGGTCTTGTGTCGAAAAATTGTAGATCGTGTGTGTAAACAAAATGATTGCACAACGTAAATTGTGTGGATGCTCTTTTTGTCAAGGGCTTTTATTTGGCTTTATCTTTATTCAGAAATATTATTTATTTTTTGTTTGTCCTTTCAGCACTTTTTCTCTGATTTCAGTCATTTTGTGTTTATTCTTAAGGATTTCCCGTTTTGTAAATCAGTATTATCTTACCAACGAGACATTTTTTCACTCGTTTTGCTCTTCTCTTGTTTCTGCGTCTTTGTCCTGTTCATTCCCATTATTTTCGTCTCATAGCTGTTTCATGTAATACGTATTTACTGTGGTACCAGGAAGAATTTCAGTAAGATTGGCAGAAAGAAGCAGTATCTGCTACCAGTTCCTCAAGAATACGTATAAAATTGAATTTCCTTTCATTTTACATATAGTTTTTATACATTTACTGTCTTGAAAATTGTAGACATTTTAAAATTCATGCCATCACAAAATTATTACGCTTTACTAGACTAGGGCAAGTTTTACGATTTCACTTCAATGAACTGCGCAAGTTTACTTTTGTTTTGTTTTTGTGCAGAATGTTCGTTTGTAATGCGCGACGGAACAAGATATGAAAGGGAGTTCTACATAGTTGGCTGCAGTGATGTAACTTTGGGAAGTACATCTCATGGGGGAGTATTTTAAATGTGTGATGCAAATAAGATAAAGCCTATGGTTAATGAGCAAGAATTAACTTAAGTACAGTTGCTACACTCGGAATTTGACTGCTGAATGAGGAAACTTGTGTTAAACCGGTTGGGAAGTAGATTGTCGGATGACTTCATTATTTGAGAACAACTCAAAGAAGATCCTAAGTAGAATTAAGTGGTATTTGGAACAACTGTGGCGGAGATTGGCATTCTTGTCACAAACGTACTTAGATCCAAGTTTAAAGAGATCACTGGAAAAAACATATGCTAGTGGATGCGATGTAGGACAGGACAATTAAAATTGCAACTTGTTTTATAACCATTTGAATGCTGTTTCCACATCTTATCTGTACAGTTGCGGTCTCGGGAACCATAAAGGTCGAAGATCGCTTCCACCGTGCAAGTAAGGTGCAGGGGGTAGAAAATGTGTTTTGCGGGCAGAAACGCCGGAAGTTCATGGACACTTGCCTCTTCAGTCCAGGACTGATTGGACAAAAGGAGTCGAAGCTTCTCCCACGCTCCCGGTAACAAAAGAGACAGAGGCGACTATCTGCGTCTCTTCTCAACATATTTCTTTCTTCTTCTTTAGGCATGAGACAAGTTAAACCAAGTACCCTACAATTGAGTCCAAGGTCCCTACTTCAAATCGCTTCTAGTCAAATATATAGTATGTAACACTCAAAGTTCTTATGCCGAACTTCACCAATTATGGCAGCAACATTCAGTCGCTTTACTTTATTCCTGAGGAAGACCATGGAGATTGTAATGGCCGTTTTATTAATTTAACCCGGCTAATCTCCTGTGAAGCCATAATTAATATATAGTTATTAAATTCGATAGAAGAATAGGATTTACATATAAGATTTTACGTGAATATTATAAGTATTGGATTTATTTGAATAAGTCGATTGGAACTATCCGAGCTAGACTAATACCAGGCTTAGTGACCTCGACTCTGCGGCAGCCTAGCTCGCAACCCCGCCACGTAGGATATGTTTGGCGGGAAAGACGTTATGTGAAGCTTTCTCATATTGCGTATAGTTACGATGTTCGATACAAGGTACAAATACAAGGTATTTATTGTGTTTTAACTTCTGCTCTGACGGAATATGTACAGAATGCCTACAAATCCACACTTCATAGGCTGTTTGAAAAATTTAAACAAACGTCCATTATACAGAAATAAATATTTCCAACCCAGAAAAAAATTAGAAGAAATTGGGGCTGTAATGGGAAGAAGGTCAATAAAATCCCTGTCTCGCATTACAACTCATTACTCGGGATGGAATAATTGATTGGCCTTCTCACCATCCTGATTTAAAACAGCCTGAAAATGCTTACAGTCCATGCAACAAATTCCCACAGGAATTAGATGTTATCCTGAGTGTGTTTTCCAATATTTCGGCTGCAGAAATTCATCCAACAGTTGTCAGGCCTATATCGACATAAAGGATCATTATTTCAAACACTATTTATAACGGCAGGTAATCGTAACATTTTCATACATTTTGGGCAGCACCTAGCACCCTTAAGGGGAGAAACAGCGGACCGGTCCACCGAAACTCCACGATAGAACTCGCATAGCTATGCCACGATATGAATGGGCAGAAAACTCTGATTCTACAAGTATTTATGAGAAGCATACTACCATATACATAGAAGAGGGAGTTGGGATTTGTAGAGCATCTAAACTAGGGGAGAGAGAAGCACCAGCTTGAAAAATTTCCCATTGAGGAATTATATTCAATTGTCTGTAGTTGTTAATTCCAACCAAATGGCTCTGATAGTGATATTTGAGACTTACATCAGTAAGAAGGCTCCAATATCAAACCCTGTTGGGTCGGCCAACATGATCGAAGGCTTTTTCGCAGATTTCCTCAGTTTAAAGGCGAATGAAGGCTTGTTGACAAGCTTCCTATCACTTTATTGTAATCCTCTGGAGGTCTCTGACCCGAGGCATTGCCTTGTAACTCTTTAGTATGCCCTTTAAGCAGTTACAAGCGATTCAGTGGACGATAGGCGTTGCCAGAAGTGGAAATATCCAGCACCAACGCGAAAGACGTGAACCAAGGATAGCGTAGGCCAGGAAACCAAATATGAAACAGCCCTCTCAAAAGGACAGAAGGAAATGAACAAGGTAAATCGATTAAAGGCGTGGTTGTCCATTATACTAATGATTAAAACTGCTTTATGTCCTGTTATTTGTTCTGTGCAGCAGCTCGTCCACGGTGGTGAGTTATGTATCCAGCCATATGGTCGTCGGCATTGTTTCGCTTTTTCCATCTACCATATGTTTCAATAGTTTTCAAAATGAATAAATTATTCTCTAAACAGTTATCAATAGGTAAGGTCATGGCAGTTCCACCGACCTTCGTTACGTCCTCATGAATGAATTAGATACATCAATGGCCGATTCCCTCGTAGTTCATGTCAATTATATCTTAAGAGGAGATCAAACTTCGTTACTTGAGCAAAAGAAATAATGGTTTCCTGTGGTTTATAAATTGGAATTACCTTTTTAACTTGACGTACAATAGTAGATATGATTCAGTGACAAGGTTTGGAGGGGAACTTGGCACCTCGACCTACGAAATGTTTGTGGTATTCTCCTTTTTTTCAGTGAATATCTTAATATTGATTTGTTCACAGAATGAATTAAGCGTAAAGAGACATTTTTCAGTTCAGATTTGTTTTAAATATCATGGGCAAATTTAAGTACGTTAGACCGTTCGCCTATCCCCAGGCGGGCCTGGTTCGATCCCAGGAGGCCGCACGTGGATTCGTAGTGGACGAAGCGGCGTGAGGGCGGGTTTTCTCCGGGTTCTTCGGTTTCCCCCGCCACTCATTCCATCATATTTCGAATCGTCCGTTTCGCCTGCATTTCATATAATTCTCTTCCTTACTGTTATACCGGGTGCTGGGCTGACCACCTGCTTCCAGGTCTTAACTGTGCATAGGTTCGTCTGGTCCCCGACAGGCATCTGACCCTAGACACTGGATTGTAAGTCCTTAGGGGCTGTAAGTCCTCCATATGGGGAGGGTATCAGATGAAGATAAATATTTAAAATTAGATCTTACTTGTTATTCCCATAGGAAAATTAAATATATACATATGTAAGAAAGTTTCCTCAATAAATAACTATTGCATAAAAGTAGATCAGTGAACTAAGAGGGCATGCATCTACTTGTAAACAAGTATTAATCACACTGATATTGAAGTATTCACGGCCCCTTTATCAGTTTATTACACATGATTACATGACGATTCCTGCAACTATCCCAGAGGGAATCCTGAGAGCTTGATACGCATCTGGCAGGGTTCTTGCATGCCAAAATAACTACACATCAAGTGACTGGGCTGTATCCCAAGCTGACATTTAACTGGCATTATTTAGCAGAGAGTTCATGCCTCGTAAAGTAAAACACATCATTAGTTTCTCACCAGCGTTCTCATCGTATTACTGCCCTAGTATTTTGTGTATTTTAATAAGGATTTCCAGGTGATGAAGCGATCACGTGTTTAGCTCCAACGTGCAAGTAGCTTCCAGCTGCGTTCTCCTGAAACACGTTTACAAGAAAATTTCCAATGAATAATTGTTCATTTCAGGCGAAATTAAATGTATTCCAAGGTTAGCAGAGCTTTCCAGTGTCGCCAAGCGATCCATCAGTTTCTGCTGCTTATTTATCGAATGCTTGGCAATTACTGGATCTGGCTCAGTGAATTTGAGTGGCGGTCTTGTGAACAACCGTCTATTTATATTTTTTGCATAAATTGTGAAGTATAATTTAGAACAGTCTGTTTTTATTTGGGACTCGGTCCTTAGGTATAATCGTTTGAGGAAATTAAAAAATCTCCGGTTCATTGTATGTACAATACCTTACTGAACAAATATGTTATTTGGGATCCTTTAAGAATTAAAACGATCAAATTAAGCTTAGCTGAGGGTAGAAGATAATTTTGATTATATCTTTAAGCTACTTTCTGAAGATTCTGTCGTTCCATGTTTATCAAGTCATGTTTTTATGACATTTTATAAAGTGGAAATACATTATACCTTAAAGGATTTCGTAGAAGCAACCTCCTTGCTTTATAACAAGTAACGTTTTGGATTAACGAAGGTAATCTACCATTGTTGGCATTTAATCTACGGAGTACTCATCAGGAGCATTTTAGCATTTCATTTCTGAAAATTTCGATTATGTTTAAATTATCATTTTTTCCATTGCATTTTCTTTCAGAAGATTGAGGCTGGCTCAACTTTAATTTTCAGATCATCTTGTATTAAATCTTAACTGGAACTCAAGTTTTAGCAGTCCACAATTAATTATCTAAAATGAGATTGGAAGAAAGTTTTGACAACCCACAAATGAAACAAGCGAAAACGTGGAGTACTCTCCCAGAAAAATTAAGATATATAAGCGCATGTACACAAATTTGAACTCGTGAGGATAACTGGGGAACGTAACACTGTTGTACTAGGCTATTTTGGGGGGGGGGGGGGAAGTGGGAAGCAGAAAACAAGTTAGTAACTAATTAATGTATCACTCATTTATGGCGCTTTTACATACATATAAAGATTAACCCCCCCCCCTTTCTTGCACCTTAATTTCTTGGCCACACCGCGACGATTACTGCTTTTTTTTCTTTTTTTCTTTTTTTTTCTTTTCTTCCCCAGATGACCTTAGTTGTATAGTAGCTTTACTTTACCATCTGATTTTGTTGCTATTGAGTTTCAGGTGAAATATGCATATTAGAATCGTGGAACTAGATGTCCTTTGGATGTATATGTAATGATTACTTTAAAGCGGTTTTTGTTTCCTTGTTTACTTTACCTCACTTGAAGCACGTGGTCATATCGCCAACGAAGCTGTTAAAAGATAACACCTAGATTGACATGTGGTGGAAAGTTAGCTCTCTACCTATCTTGTTTTGTCACGTGTCTATCTACAGAGACTGGCAGATGACAGCTATGACACGCGACCACTGAGACCTTAGTGCTAGGCAACTGTATCTCCGCTTTAACATGCCGGCAGTTAGGGTGCCACTGCTTTTATTATATCTAGATACAGTAGTTGGCAGAGCATTTGCTAATGCGATCTATTTTCATTTTTACTAAGGGGAGACTGGTGTTGCTGGTATTAAAGATAATCTGGTATTTCCTCGTACAAGTTGGGCTGTCCATGAACTTATGCCCTAACCCCTCTGTTATTGGACAGCTCTCTGGGATTCTCTACATATATTTTTTGACGCGTGCGGTTTATTCTTAAATAACTGTTAATTAACTTTACTCAAATTTGTCTTTTCTTGTAACTTTCGTCTTTTGTTTCACTTATTTTGACCAAATTCTGGAATATTTTCTATTTCCCTAAGTTCATTATTTTAAATTACCCATTCCGTTCTAAAATTTATTTTCATTTTCTCCCACATTTTTTGTTATCTTTCATGATCATTTACTGGTAATTTTCTACACCTCACTGACTTTCTTCTCTCTGTTTTATTTCCGTTTCGTTTCCGCACTTCCCTTTTTTTTATAATCCCTTTTTGACTTTATCCCTAAACTTTCATTTCCATCTCCTACCAACCCTAATCACTGTGCATTTGAAATATAAATAATTGAAATAAGAAAAGGATTTGAATCTTTGCGGTGATGGTGTCAGTACTGCAGCCGCCAAGACCTTGACTTTGGGGCCGGGTTTTACCTGCTGTTTAGATATCATTTGAAGTACTACTTGAAGTAACAAATGGAAGTTTTAACAGTAAGACGAATGTACACAGTAATTCAGCCCTGCGGTGTGGGTGTAGTGTGGGGTTGTCCTTGCGTTCTAGCGGCCTTGCATGGAAGTTTCCACACTTGGCCAGTAAAAGTTACGCCCAAAACGCACGTGGAAACGCTATCAAGGTTCGGTAACGTTACCTGGAAAAGCACACAACCTTTTAGCGCTACGTAAACGCAAATGGAGTTTAGTGTGCGCTGCAGATGTTGGAATGGACCTTAAAATTTATTCGCCCTTATATAAGTGACGCGTGTTTGGTTACTAAATACGCTCGTATAAAGCAAAACGAAACTTCTGATCTGTTTGTTCATACGACCGTCTTCTGTTCTACACTTTTCTGTGAAACCGTTGTTCTGCTGTTCAAGATATGACTAAGTTTGGAAGCAGGTTTCCCCTTTACGCCTCAACCTAAAATGCTTTTTGTGCGCTTCCTGTTTCCTAGTCTAGTGGTCTTCATATACATGGTTGTATTTGTTTTACTAGATTAGAACCTCTCTCTAATTTTGCGGTGGCTCCTAGAATGTTTGGCCGTTTGATTGGCTTTTAAACACAAGCGACAAAGTGGTTCCATTTTGTATAGTTTCATTCAATGTTCCATGTGCAGTTATATAACTTAGAGGCCGGATGTTAGGCAAAATGCCTATTCTTAACCATTGTAGGTATAAAAACGACTTAATTTTAGTTCGACTACCCTTGGAGCTGTTTTTTTTTTTTTTTTTTTTTTTTTTTTTTTTTTTTTTTTTTTTTTTTTTTTTATGCAGTTGAATATAACTATTTTGCCTGTTTTAACATATAATCCTATAAAGGCCCATGTCTTTTTTTTCCGAGCAGAAAAAAACATTTCAATGAAATGTTGGATCAAAATGCTTGACATACAGACAACTTGCATCTCATGGGTTCATGACATGTAGTTTATTTAAATTTGCTTTGCTCTCTATTCTGTGCTACCAGATGTCATTCTAGAAGAATGATTGTTAGAGAGAATTAAAACTGGTAAATTCACTGCAATTTGTGGATAAAGTTACTCAGAAAATTCAAGTTGTTCCAGGTGATGCAGGTCAACGTGTAAGAGAAAAATGGGAGCGAATTCTTTAAAAGAAGAGTGACTTTCAACAATTAAAAGGATATAGGAACGGTCCTTAGGGACAAAAACAATGGACAAATCAAAGTGTGCTGGAGCTCGTGTCGGAAATTTCAGCAGCTGTGCACTGGTACGTGCTGCACTGCTGTTAAAGTGTTACTGTTTTGGAAACTACACAAGTAACGCAGTAGGAGCACACCAAGGACTCTATAGAGGAATTTAGCGCATGCGCAGGACTGTTATTAAGTTCAGGTCGTTCATCCAGTACACAGGTGGCTATACCTTCCGTATTAAGATAGCAGAACGAATGTTAACAAATTGTCACAACCGTTCGTTCTTAAACTTCGACCTTCTCCAGCCCCCAAACTGTGCATTCCCGGGCAGGGGTTCCTATTTGCAAAGCGAGCACTTTGCCATCCTACACAACATACTAAACGTTGTCAGTATTTTGGGGATACCAGTATAATTAGTAGCTATAGTTCCATTGTAAAACCACAGTGGAAATATTTAGCTAAAAGAACTTGACATGGACGGTTTACTTTTCGTTCAAGAAACATTGCTTTCAATGGAAGAATTATAAGCGGATTTCGAGTATTAGACGTTGAAGTGGAAGTGCATGCTTCAGAAACAAGAAAAGTCTTTCTGTGTTTTAAATTTTACATTTCGCTATTTTCCTTTCTCTTTACTTTAAAAAAAAATCCATCCACTTTACAGTCCTCTTTTGCGGAACCTTGGCTGAACCCCTCGTGCCTTTTTAGGACTTATCTCTTCAATTTGGATATCCTCTTTTCAGTCATTCTCCACATAAAATCGATGTATTCAGGTCTCTGCAGTTTAGCCTCTTCGCTCATTGCGTGAATTTCGTTCTCTTTTTATTTCGCCCCTCTTGACGTCGGTTTTTTCCCCCTCTTCATTATTCCGCCTCTATACTTCTGCATACCCGCCTCCAGTTTTTCTGTTCTTCTCTCCAGCGGAATTTTTTTTTCTGAGTATTTCGACTTTCTTTACAAGCGATGCTATTTCCCTACGTAATGTACATATAGGATGCAACTGAAATAACGTGCCACTTTGAAGTCAGTAAAACTGCACTTCTCTTTGAACACGACTTACGATGAGTTTCATAAGTAATATTAGATTTCATTGAAATTACATGTACCCAGATTGTACAGTAGTCACTCATTGTCAGTGGCTTTGTTTTGTTTAATCTCTCTTACATTCTGTGCATTTGCATGGGTTTCTAACTTGCCCCGCGAACACGTCGGCTATTATGCATTCAGCAATACCATTAAGAACAGAAGGAAGCGATAATTGACTAATTGTTGGTCTGACAGGGATGCTGTCTCATGGCCTAAGTCCAGCCATCATGTGTACATGTGAAACAATCATAACCGGTTATTTTATTTTGGAAACAGTAATCTTACGTTGTTGGTTAAGGGACACTGGGAATGAGATTTTGGTCAAAATTGTCAAAAAGTAGAAAATTGTTACATTTTACCTTAAAATGTCCCTGGAACACCTGTGCATTTGGATCAGCTAACATTTTTCATATCCCCCACTCCATGTGGTCATTACGGCCCTTTCAAATAGTGCTCTTCCCTTAACGTACACAGGATGCTCCTATATAAAAGCCTGTTTTTCACAAAACTACGTTTCTGCACATTCCAAAAGAAGGTCGCGCCTGAGTTTTGCTTCAAATTCAATGAAAACTTCCAAAAGTATTCATAAATAGCAGCTAAACAAAACTATGCTTCAATATTGATGTTATCATTAACATGAATTCCAAAAACATTTTTTGTGAAAAAATCAATAAGTTTTAAGATTAAATTTTCTTTTTTATTAAAAAAATATGTACAGCATAATCAGCAAACGTATTTCAAATATCTCTTCATACAATTGTTACCCATGTTTTAGAGTACCAGCTCTGCCAATATAAATGAATTTTGAAAAGTCAATAGACGCGAGCTCTATTTTCAAAATGTGCCTATTAAATTCATAAATTAATTTATATGTCCTAAACGAATTATCCAATTTTAATGAAATTTGGTGTACCTCCTATTCTCATATAAATACAAACACAGAATTTCAGAAAAATCTATCAAAAAAATGTGGAACTTTCAAATTTCACTCCCAGTGTCCCTTAAAGGTTCTAAGTTTAAAATTATGTGTGTACGTGTGTGGGTGTGTGTATGATGAAGTGTGAATTTTCTTCTGAATGCTTGCAGTTATCACTATGAAACTGCATATTATTTGGAAATCACAGAAGATAGAGTAGTTTCTGCATTGAGCGACGCGTTATCCTTTCGAGTTTATGGCAGCATTCCCTGTCTGGGCTGTTTCTCCACAATTGGGCACGTTTCGCTAACAATTATGAAGGTTTGAGGCTTCAACCCAACTCAAAAAGCCTCTTCCCTGCATGTCAGTGTCTTATATTAGCTTCAGTTGCAAGGTTTGTGGTTCAGTACAAAGTTTATAGTGTTTCATTTTCACTAGTCCACTCAAGGTCATTTTCCCAGCTTTGCGGCCGTCTTCCCACTCCACTCGGCTTCCCTCTAACAGTAGTATTGTTGTAACTCTGGTGTCAAGTCATGAGGAAATTCGGGGCGAGGGGATATTGGGGGGGGGGGGGGGGGTCGACGGAGTAAATGAAAACTAGTCTGAAAAGTAGCACTTCTGTTAGTGTCTTGGAGTTCAACTGTCACTAAGGACAGCATGAGGATGATGCTTCCTGTGACTATATTTATTTTAAGGGCATGAATTTGAAAGCACCAGGTTTGTTTTTTGAACGCTTGTCTGTTGCTTATAGAATGACAGTAGCAAAATAAGCATTTTGAGGATAGTAACAAGGGGTTACAGAAGCTTTTTTACTCTGTTGCATGCGTCAACATTAACTTTCCGATTAAGAAACCTGTTTGGGCCGTATAGATGTGAACAAAACACATTAACAGTCTTAATCACTGTTACTAGGGGTGTCTGATGGAAGGCTACTGGATGGTACGATAATACCAGAAGGCCTATACAGTACGCGCACGTAATGGTTAGTTTCTGTTAGTTGAGACATTATACACTTGTGTAGGTTGCATTTCTTCTTGACTGCCGAAAGAGTTTGCCATAAAGGCATATTTCAATTATATTCACCCAGCGCTCCTGTTGTTATACTGCATCTGTGACCTCTTGCTTAGTTTAGTACTGCCTTTGTACACTAATTTTTTGCACATTACTTTCCGCATTTTAATATTGTTTCATTTGTATCGCCCTTGAAGTTTTATAGTTAAATTAAGGGCTTTGGTAGTAACACCCGATGGTTTTAAACTTGTTGAACAGTGGCTCTGTAACGCTGATTATTATTATGTTTTAGTCGTGGTTGCATGTGACGGGTATTTAAGTTATGTTTACAGGGAGGTTTTGTGACGTAGCACACTTCTGGTATTATCATGCTGGTACTCAAATGGTTAACCTGCGCTTTATCTTTGTTAATAGAATCCTCTCAGATAACGCACTGATTATTCTCGTTTTGTAGTGCCAATGAGCGCGTCACTTAGGCAAATGAATACGTAGAAATCACAAATGAAAGACACACATTAACTGCACATGGAGTAAACCACAGTTGCGACGTTCTTTTCTGTTTTCTCTCTCATTCTTCTCATTCATTGATACTCTTAAGAAATAAATGTCCATGCTTGTAACGGTATGTTTACTTGGAGAAAACGTGACTTGTTTTCTGCGACTCTGAACACCTGCAATCTTATCGCACCCTTTAATGCCGCCAGGTTAACCATCTGGGCAGCATGATTATACTGTCACGTCGTCTTACAAACTGGTCACCCTTCCCTTCCCTAACTTCTGTAAACAAATGTGAAATGCAAACGAATACAACTATAGTGCTTTTCAGATGGAAAGGGTTCTGATCTGCAGCCAATGAGATACGTTTACATGCACAGCGTTGTAAGCTCATTACCCCCACTCTTCATATTTGTTGGCACGCTCAAGCCCCACTTTAGGGAAAACAATATGACAACACAGCAGGACTCCGATTGGTTACCGGCCTGGAGACGCTCAAGGACAAACTCCTTCCCATTTGAAAAGCACAGTAAGTAGTTCTCAACGCAACTTCGTTTGAAACTCGTACCAGGGCCTAGTTATTATCAATTCTTATCGTGAAACACGTATTCTTTCTTCAAATTTCTCCGGGGGGTTGAAGAGCTGACCACAGAGTCAGAGAGGCAATCTATACAGATATTTATTGCGATTAATATGAAGCGTTTAGAAAGCCAAGTATGCGTGCATTATAATGGGTTATATAAACACTAAAACTCCTGATAGCGATGTTTCTAAATGCATAAATAGTTTCGTCTTGTAGATATTCTTTCCCTAGTTACAACACGGTCCAGAGGCATACTTCATAAGAAACTGGTTAAGAAACAGGGGCAAGAGAAACTGAGGGAAATTATGAATCAGGAAGGTAAAAAACAGCGCTTTCATTGTTTTGTTGGCAGCGAGGTGCTTGACATAATTCAGCAAGCGTTAGGAATGTTCCCTGGTTACTGACCGCAAAACAGAATGGGCAGTCACGCAGAATTCTTTGCATACTGGTTGGGCTTTCAGAGCCACTGGGCCGGATTCGAATCTCACTGAACGCACCAAGCATAGCTGATCAATGCACATTTCTCAGCATTTTCCACTAATTTCAGTCATGTATAGGGAATGCACATTTCGCCTGCAAAATCAAGCCATTGTAGGCTTTTTCTGAGTTTCAAAATGCATTCATCGAGCGAAATGGCACAGGCTGGAGCGTCTGTGGTTAGCAGGTTCAAATCGGTGTATCGATCTATCGCACTGTGGTTTTCCTAATCGGCCATTAAATATCGGATTAGATGTACAGTTGAACCGGATGTAATGATTAAATTGGGCTGAGTTGATCTGTCACTCGTGTAATATTTATTTATTTTGAAATAAATTGTTTTATTTATTGAGTTTTGGATGCACTTTTATTTATGATCATCTTTGGTTTGTGTTAGATGAGAGTAAGTAATTAAGATATTAATACGAAATTTAATGCTCTTTGAAAGTATACTTTACTTGACTTACTGGCGCAAATATTTAGGTTATATTACATTTTCTCTCTTCTCCCTCTCCGAAAAGCCTGTTGGCTTTACCTAAACTACGATTCGGCATTTTTGGTACAGTACATAAATGGTGGATTATCGGTTGTATTGGTAGGGAAAGAAACATAATACAAAAAATTAAAAAAATTAATTAGAAATTCAAACACAATGATCAACAGAAACTGTGATCTGAGTTTGGTCACTGTGATGAAAATAGACACTGTACTTTTCGGCTCAAAATAACATACTTGTAATCACAATCGTGACTTCGATCTGAACTGCTTCCAAATGTTTTTTGAAGACACTAATTTTGGTACCCTCTCTGTTTCGAGAAGTTCCAAAGTTCAACGCTTTCGGTTTCCACAGGTGATCTCTCGCGCCTGCCGATATATGAGATGTTGCTGACCTAAATATATAATTTTATCTGAACAGTGTACAAACATTGTCTCGCCTTGTTTGTGTTTCCATCTTTCCAATAAGCTTCATGACTTTGCCAGGTAATAAAACATGATCAAAAAACGTAAACAACGCGACCGATATGAGGTAACGCCCGATAGGTATGCAACACGCCTAACTTACAAGTACTCCATGTAGCCTTAGATCCTAACCTTGTATCCCTCTGCGACAACATGGAGTCGTATCAGCTGCAAGCAGCAAACAAACGCCACGTGGACTCGTGCTTCGTGTTTATGATGCACCGAAACGATATTTATTTAGGAATAGCAATAATGTCATGTAACATTCAAGTAGTCTTTACCAGGGTTGTCATACATCTTGGAAATTCGCAGATAATCGCCAATATTTAAGGTGCTATATTTTGTGTTGTACTTTGGTTTTGGCGTGTCGCAGGTTGGTTGTTAACAACATGTGTTTACATCAAGTTGGAACCTAGAGTGGAGCGATTTTAGTAAAATTGCTGTTGTCTACACTTACTTATGATAGTCTACGGTAGTCTTACAACTTTACTTACGGACTTTAAGAAATAATTTAAAATACGAATGCACAAAGACATGAAAATTCCTGTTGCTGTCTTCTACAACAACGCCTTTTGGAAGCTCAAGTTAAAGTGTGCGAGCAGTAAATATGAAGGATTTTTAAAACTATTCCATAGCGACATACTGTTTAAAATCTGACTCGCTTTACCTACGATATTTACACATTTGTGAATTGAAAATGTATCGAGATTAATACGAAGTAGATAAAATAAAAATCTGATGTGTTGCACTCACATGACTTTCTCTACTCTTGTACTAACCATTCTTACAAACTCTTATTCCTATATCTTCTTCGTGTTAAGATAAACATTTGTATAACTTATCTTATTGCTTATTTCCTTGTAGGTACAAGGGGAATATTAGAATACAGTAGGCTTTGTGCGATAGTCAAATATTTTAAAGCTTTGGGATGCTATTGCCTTTGCCCACTTGACATATAAAAAATGAACAACGATGATCCTTTTTACGAAAGTTCTAAGTTTTCCGAAACTCACACACATAACAAGGTATATCTCCGAAATGGTTCACCCTACAAGAAAATTTATTTAGACATAAATTGTGTATTTTAGCAAGATCTACATTTTTTGTGTAGTAAGATTTGGTCTATCTCTAACGGTTTACCAGTTATGCAAAAGTCGTCCAGAGTAAATACGACTACAGGGGCTATAGCCAGAAAATTCAAGATATACATTTTATTTGTCATAAAAATATCTCAAACATATGACATTTTAATCAAAATCGTTAGAGCCATTTTCAAGAAAATCAAAATTTTCGAAACATTTTCCATGTAAAGGGTAGTTCAGGGTGGGGCTATTTTCTTCAAAATCTTCGTGTCACATCCTTGAAAGACATTAAACTTAAACACCAACTTTGGTTTTTAACCGACTTTTCGTTTTTGAGTTATGCTGTCCACAGACTGACAGACTGACATACAGTAACACACACGGACCTTTTTCTAAAAATGGTTTTTTTTTTTTTTGTTTTTTTTTTGGATTCAGGGGGCCTCAAAACATATATTTCCGGTGAAATCTCGACATCGAATTTTTGGGTGGAATACAATACTTCCCCTACTTACCAGTAGAGAAAATAAAAAAGGGGGGGGGGTAGAGTCGTGGAAATGGTCCACGATTACGTCCACATTTCATAACTAAAACGTGCGAATGCATTGAAATAATTGAGGTATGGGTTTAAGCGTGGGAACTCGGTGTTGGTTCGCGAACCACAATTTGGAAATGCGAAGTTGCAGGCAGGGCGTCATTAACCTCGTTACTTGGAGCTGAATCCCACACGGCCAGTGAATGAATGAATGCAGTGTCATCATCAAGACCCGCCTCGCCCATGCAGGGAAAGTAATTACCATGCGACCTTATCATTATATTACCGTTAGCATGGCCTTGCAGACGACCTCGCTCTTGAAACAGAAATAGCGCATAGAGTAGGTACCTCTTTTGACCTTTCACTCTCTGCGCGCAGTTGGACTTTCTCTACTAAGTATTCCATAACGGCGTTTCACAGCACGTACACGTTTTGAGGGCCTCGAATAAAATGTGTACAGCAAAACTCAAAAACCAGATGTCCAAATGCGACTTGGATTTTCAAGAAATCTCCCAAACATAATCCATCCTTTATATAGAAAAGGTTTCGTTGTTTTTTCTTTTCTCATAAAATGGCTATGGTTACCTGGTTGCACGCACATCAGCAGACGCCTGCGGCTGTGAACATGCAAGAACCCATGTGCACTAAACTTGGGCTTTTTGCACTCATTTGCCCTCTGGTTAAAGGACGTTGAACTGCCAGATACATACACAAACACGGATACATATGTGTACATTTATTTGCTTGGTTTGTCAACTTGAGGTCCCTCGATTAGACCCCCTCCATCCTATGGTATTCATGTCCCTTGGCGACACCATGGTGCATAACTTAGGTTGTAGATCGGCCGGACCGCCCCGTAGCGGCACCAGAGAGGACGAGGAGCTGTGTCAGAATGGCTACAGAACACTTACATTAGGCTTACCTGCATCACAACAGATGTTGAAATTGATGACCTTCAACACAAACACATTGCCTATATCTCCAAAAACAATTTTTCTTACTCGTAAAAGTTCCTGTTGACTTATTCTTGTAACGTGTGTAGTTAGTATTCCGTACCCATGACTTGCCGGTCGTTTACGAGGGCGTGCCGACCCTCGCCCGGTCCGGTGCCGCCGCGTGGTGGTCCAGCCGATCTACTTTGGTTTGGTTTGGTTTAAGGGCGCTCAACTTCGAGGTCATCAGCGCTCTTAAAAGATTCATGGCAATAGTCCGATATAAATTTCACTCAAAAAATAAAAATACTAACAACAAGAAAAATATACAAAGGTAACAAACAGTGGCAATAGCCAGATATGAAACAAGGTGATAAATATGTCAAAAAGCTGAAGCAGATAATTAAAATTTTAAATCCTCAAATTGATATTGCACTCCGCTAAAAAATTAAAAACTCTTATCAACCGCTGTTTTGTCGTCCGCTAGGACCTCTGCAAGTCTGGCAGGCAGCTGCAGAGAAACCAGCCGATCTACAAACGCACTATACAATGCTATTTATATAAATGAACGTGAACATTTTGTAATATTCTCTAATTAGTTTAGTAAATGCCTCCATTTGATTACATTTTCCTAGCACTTTTGTTGCTGACGTAGCCAAATTAAATGCAACTTCATGGAACTTGAAACTCTGTGACAAAAGGTTTTTCATGTGTATACATATGAATGTTCCAACGGTGGCTTAAAGTTTAAAAGTTGCAAAAGAGCACGTCTTGTTGCCGCAGGGGACGGTGCTGCGTTTTCTGGAATACGTAATTTTGCAATCTGCATCGTATAAATAATGTGGGTTTTGTTATGCAGAGCCTTTCCTTGCATTGGAGTAGATGGCTACAGGGAAAGCAATTTCCCAACGTGTGTTGCTGCTTAATTTGCATTAGGGTGGAGATATTTCATTTTTATGCAGCTTTAAGGTGAACAGTGGGTTTAAATTCGCTATGCATCGGTCATGGCAAAGCGCCGATTAAGTGACCGTAGGCAGTTGGCAAATCATGACCACCTCTGCCGGGCATGCATCGGTTGTTTTAGTACCCCAGTTAATGGTCTCTGTTTTTACTACTTCACAGGGCATTCTTTGCCAGTAACAAATTCACATGTGTTATAGTATGCACTAAAAAGTGATTCTTATACCCACGCTGCGTTATTCAGGATGTAAAAACGACCTCAAATTAAGCAATACGTGCTTAGTTACAACATGCCGAAATACTATTCAAATATTTTGCTGCAAAAACAAGCTTTGACGATGGAAAAACGAAGTAGTAGAACCGCAAACTTTCGAACATGTTGATCAGATAACTTGGGGAAAGCAGAAACTTGAAGTATTTTACTAAACGTTACAGAAAAAAGGACATTTTTGTCACAAATTATTTTAATCATTTTTCATGTTGTAAGTGCAGTTTGTTCATTATGATCTCTAACAGAATGCAGCCAACAGCAAACAATTCCACGTATACAGCAATAACTGAAGCAGGAGTCGCGCTTACGATAATAGTACCTACCTTGGGAATCTGTATTCACGCTAGCTTGAAACAAAGAATTCACTCAAAATAGCCAAACTTAAAAGTTATTTTCAGTTCATGCAGCATATTTAGCTTACAAAACGTAAACAACTTTTTCAAATATTCTACCTTTTTCCCACTGATCATTTTTATCTTTTTTATATTTTTCAATAACCCTGTCAGTCAGTGATATACCCTCGAGCGTTGTATTGTGCAATTCCTGTAAAGATAAGTCACTGTTACATTTATTTAACTATTCATTTCACCTTGGCCCAAACTAGTTCTATGGGGGCAAGCAAACAGTGTGAGCCAATAAAACCAAAAATACGTCCGCTGTAAAACCTCTTTAGGGTTGTTTGTTTCAATCATCCTAGGAAGATCTATTTTCGCGTAGAACTGTCACTCTGAACCCCTTTGTTCTGTAACCATAATATCATAGCAGATTTCACAGCACTTCTAGGCCGAGGTTTGTCTATTTCTACACTACCTTTTTCATTACTTCAGACATAAAACTAGTGACTTGCACGATTTTACATAGCGCGAATAACATTGGAGGTAAGTTTGCAACGGAAGTTTACAAAACCCGGGTTACAATACATGGAATATCCCTCCTACCCTTCATTCCTGGTTACATTGGTAACATTTTACTCCCGTCTCTGGTTATATTTGGTGACATTACGTCTGTTCTGTTGACAGCTGTACCAGTAACTATTTTTTTGCGTTATATAGTTAGTAAAAATATGGCTGTAGTTGGTGTTAGTTACAGTTGTTATGTTGGCGATACTGTCATTGGAGGTAGGTAAACCGTCGAATTTATACTCGCATATCTCGCCGCGAGGAAATTAGGTTGGCTCGACTAAGAATAGGGCGCTGAAATTTTTCGCATGGTTACCTATTTAAAAGGGACCCTGCCCCTCTATGTCCGCTGTGTGACAACCTTTTGTCAGTTCACCACGTGCTGCTAGAGTGTTGCTCTCTAGCGCACCTTCGGGATTCTCTGCGGCTGCCTGCCAGACTTGCAGAGGTCCTGGCGGATGACGGAACAGCGGTTGATAGTTTTTAATTTTTTAGCGGAGTGCAATATCAATTTGAGGATTTAAAATTTTGGTTCTGTTTATGCTTTTGGACGTATTTATCACCTTGTTTCATATCTGGCTATTGCCACTGTTTTTTACTTTTTGTGTATATTTTTCTTGTTGCTAGTGAAATTTATATCTGGCTATTGCCATGAATCTTTTAAGGGCGCTGATGACCTAGAAGTTTAGCGCCCTTAAACCAAACCAAACCAAACCAAAGTCGAATTTATACAGAAGGGAATTTTCTTGATTGTGTATATAGTGCACTGTGTTAATATAGTGTTTGTTTCTCCTATGGTATGGCGTGGGCAAGTTATGTTCCTCCAAGTCCCCTAGCCTGAGAGGTCAGACCACCACGGACAGAACACCATCAGCATTGCCCTTGGCGTGTGTGGGGAAATTATTTTAAAATACATAACTGCACATTTGTTGGATGCAAAACTTGCTCTTCCAAAATGACCTCTCAGTGCAGAATATTCATTACAGATGTTAAAGAATAATTTGTTCCTGATTGGATGTGCAGGTATTCACTGAGAACGCCGCACTAACCAAGAATGTAGCTCTGGTGTCGTGTTATTCACGGATGTGAGAAAGAGGAAAGTTTCCACGTGGGAAGGTAACGGAGCCAGGTATCCGTGGTTCGATTCTCGGCTTTCTTCCTGTATATCTTGTTTCATGTGGTGGACATGGTGATACAGCATGAAAGTTGGCAACGCTGTGTGTTTACAAGACTCGCACACCTCCCCGATGACGTGTAGTACACGTCACCACACTCTGCCTGTCCTGAATTGGCAATGTTCCGATGATGCCGCATCGGAGCAGTAGTCGGGGTTCAAACCCAAAGCCCTGCGGTCTTGTAACGGAACGAGACCAGTCGACCTTGGAAGTTGTTTATCTGTCAGCGGATGCGCGCATGGAAACAAGGGCTAACCTATATAGAAATAATTCGTCAACAAGTTGTGCGGCATTCCGCATGCAGTTTTCTGTTTGAGGCTACACAACCGGATCTTGTTGGCAAGTGCTCCATGATCTAGTAGCTAATATTGCCACATTAAACTCGGAACATGAGTTGTAAGTCTGTAATCCCCGAGGTCGCAGGTTCAAACCTGGCGGAGGGCTATACATTTTTTCAGGCGTAAAAATCCTTCCCTTCGGAAGGGAAGTAAATTTGCTGTCAGTGAATTTATCGCACGGAAAAGAACCTCCAGCTAGATGAGATTTTTTTTTTTTTTTTTTTTTTTTTTGTAAATATTTATTATGTTTGCGCAAAATAAAGCGTTTTTTTCATTCCATTATAATGCGACCATAGCAATTAAAGAGCGTTCATTAAACAAACTTGATTTCTCAATTTTTTTTAAGAACAAAGTAATGGTCTGTTTGAACCTTTTACATCCTCTTTGCAGCACACTGCGCATGTATCGATGTTTATTGTCTCTTCGTCATCGAAATCACCGCTATTATGAGTGTCATTTTAGTATAATGTTTTAAAGAAATGGACTATGCTAAATAAATACATGGGAGTTATAATTTTTATTCACCTAAAATTTGAACAACATATTCCTAGTCCTCAGAAAATTGAATGATGATAAATTATATTTTATTTTACAGTTAATACCATTTTGAACATGTACAAATCTGCGCATTGGGTGTCATGCATGTCTGAGAATCTCAGATGGCGTTGTCTCAAAGGTCGTCGCCATTGTTGGTGGGCTGAGAGCAGCCCGAGGTGTGTGATATTTGTACCTGTCCTTTTAGGGCTTAACCACTTTCATGACAGGATGTGGGGTTTGCAGGATGGCGGGTGAGAATGAGGTTGTGGGTAGAAGGGAAGTAGCAATTTATGCTCCTCAACGGCTGTCAGTGAGGGTGCAACTGTCTTTGGTGTGTGGAACCAAATATGGGTTATTTTAATTTTGAATTTAGAAACCCAAGCATCTCTTGGAAGCATTGTATGGGAGCTGAGCTTTTGCTGCTGGTGGGATAGCTTCATTGTTACCGGATATACCCGCAAGCCATGACGTACAAGTGTGCGTTCTCTGGGCTTAGTTTTGGCAATGAGTCATACAATTTTGCAGCCCGGCGCCTAATTTCATCCTCCACATACGGAAGAGATGCAGTCGACTCGATGGGAATCTGCGGTATACAGAATAGATTATCCGAAGTTGTCTATTCTGTACACGCTGTAGACGCAGGAGGTGGGAATCAGCGGCCATGCCCCAGATGTTGCAGGACGGGGATTACGAGGGCCTGAAAAAGGCCCAGCTTCAAGGGAACAGGCATCTCGGACCTTAACGCTGGCACAATGCGTCATGCTCCGAAAGTCAGACCCATATCGAGGTTCTCTCCCAGATAGGGGATGGTTTTTGTCCATTCTATCCTTCTTCTGAAATAGGTGAATGTGGGGAAGTTTGCGGGAAGTCGGAACATAGTAAACAGAATGGTGTGGTCTTACTCCGGGATTTATGACAATCGCTAACCCTGCACCATTTTTGGAGGAGGCAGAGGTGTCTCTGGTTGGGGAGGAAGGTTTTGCGAGGGTTTTTGTATGTAGAATATAATATAGTAGCACGTCTATAGCATACTGGGCTATGTTGACGGGCTGCTCGGTTGGAATGTCGGCTATATAAACGCTAAATTTATTGTAGACAATATTTTTTAACTGCTGGTGTTACTCTCTTTACGTAGTGCAGAGAAGCTCCCCACTCCACACTACGATTGCACGTTCAAGGACAAAGGCATTCTTCTGAGTATCTGGGGACTTTGGTGCAAAGGTTGGTGATTAATGGTTCTGCAACTATCGTGGTTACCTGCACTGCTATTCCTGGGCAGCTTCGGCAGGTTCCGTCAGTGTTCGTGTAAGCCTGTCCGGTGTTGGGCTTAGGAAAACGTTTGCGGGATGTAAAGAAAAGAATAAGTTAATATTTTACCAAAACTAGATAGAAGAAGAGCAGGTGATATAGGAAGTCGACTGAACAACTAAGACCATCTCCTGGTTTAACAGACTTACTATTGGGATATGAATAAGATTTTGATATAATCCCTATGCTTTTTGACAGTGATCAGCATTGTATTTATTAACGCCGGTTAGCGCTCAATAAGTCGATTTTGCGGCCAGGTTTAACATTAAGCTACTACAGATGAACAGTCTTGAGAAAGTTCCGAAACTCCGCTGCCTGATGTTCATTTGTATTTGGATAGGATCCATGAAACAGGCTGGCCGGATGCAACAGGAAAAATCCTAACATATGGTTTGTTTTACTCTGAGAGATTGGTAAAGCTTGCAAGAAGCGAGTGCATTGTATGCCTTTTGTGTTAACTGTCGTGAGGGAAGATAATATTTCAACGGAAGTGTGACAAACATCGTACAAAATGTAAACAACTCCACTACACAGAAAACATCTGCACGCATATTGTATGTATCTTGGCAACGCTATTGCAAGCTATCTTAGTACAAAGTATGAGACTGCTATAATCTCACATATGTATGGGACGGTAATGTCTGACTTGCATCTGGAGGACGGGGATTTAAATCCCCCATACAGCTCTCTGTAGCTTTACCTCCCTACTGCACACAGATATTCCTTATCGGGACTTCTTTAAATTGAATATTTTTCTAAAGAGGCGAGACTATTTTCGGGAAAATCCTATCCCCCCCCCCCCTCTGTGAAACTATCTTGTACACAAATTCTTTTTCGTTATTTTCAATGTTCTTAAGGTGACTTGATTAAGGTAATCATTTAATGCTGCGCCATGCCATAATATAGCGCTTATACACTACTGTAATGGAGCTCATTATATCCACCTCTTCATAACGATACTACTGTCCACCAATCAAAGGTGCACCAGGTCATAACGACACTGTTAAATACCAATCAAAGGTGCACCAGTTCATAACGACACTGCTAATCCACCAATCCAAGGTTCATCAGTTCATAACGACACTGTTTAACACCAATCAAAGGTGCACCAGTTCATAACGACACTGCTAATCCACCAATCAAAGGTGCACCAGTTCATAACGACACTGCTAATCATCCAATCAAAGGTGCACCAGTGCATAAGGACACTGTTAACCACCAATCAAAGGTGCACCAATTCATAGCTACATTGTTAACCACCAATCAAAGGTGCACCAGTTCATAACGAGACTGCTAATCCACCAATCAAAGGTGCACCAGTTCATAACGACACTGCCAACTACCAATCAAAAGATCCGCATGTAGCAATCAATACTTCGCCGTCTGTACACATTCCCACGCAGCTAAAAGCGAAACTATCGATTCTCATACACGAAATAAAGCTACCCTATTTAATAATCAGTGTCAATATTGTAAATAACATTCTCATAAATTTAATTTATATTCTTGTTTTTGAAATTCTACTTTTTTTAAAGGTTATGGCATGTATACTCTCTGTATGATTGTGTCAAGGCCAACATAATAATAAAAGTTGAAGGTGCCGACACCAGTAACAACATGCAGTGTAGAATATTAAACACATTTTATAAATTTGTAATCTTGACTAATGGTCGAACACAAATAGTCGTATGAAGTACTTGAGTACTTTGAGTACTTGCTACCACTCGTTTCATAATATACTTGCATCTTAATTGCTGCCATTATGCTCTCGTTGCACAATATACTATTGAAATATTTACATGAAAATAAAGTCTATAACTTGAATTTTCTGGATATACGCTGTGAAGTCCTCGTCATTCGAAAAAGCGTATACTTTCGTATAACTAGTAAACAGTAAGGGGTATATTAAATACTACTGCATACAAAAACGTATAGATCTCGTTAAAAGCATAGAATTTGTCAATATTTTGGCATTAACATAACCGAGATATTCATTGTTAGCGGTTTGCGTTGTCGAATACTTATACTTTTTTGAAGCAGTCAGTCGCCATTCGTTTGTCTCTCATACAAAGATAATGCCAATAAATACATAGCGATCCGCTTTTTTAATATTTGGTTATAGCTTCAGTTTCCTGCAACCTCTTTGTAGCCATTTACTTCAAGGTTTACGAGAATAAAAATGACTTGACTTATGCAGACAAGAAAAGAAAAAATGAAGAAAATAGCTCGTGCATGTACATTTTGATGTGCTGTCATTTTGAAGTGGTGTATTTAATCAATCCCTGAGTCAATTTAAGAGAAAACGAAAATGACTATTTCCTTGTTTTTCGTTTCTTTTCCTAGTTTTATAAGGAGAGCTGCGAATTTAATGTACAGTATTTGGTTTGAGTCAATGTGGAACCCCAGTTATATTTATTTTTATTTCAAGAATACAACTATGTATCCATTAAATGTGTTTATAAGGCATTAATACTTTTAAACACACACAATATGAATATAAGAGGAAACAATTTAAATACAAGAGGACATAATTAAAACTATAAAACTGGCGATATGGGTTAGTGATTGTTGAAATATTGTTTTTCTTTTTTCTCATTTGATACCGTGACTTTGTCCAGTCACTTAATTTCTACTCTCACTTTATGTAGCTACGCAATGAAATACACACACATGTGGCCTGTTCTTCCGGAGGTTCATTCGCTGGGGAGTCGAACACAAGACTTCTCCAATCTCTCCTGAAGTAGCACAGTTCTTGTTGCACCAGAAACCGCTCTCTAATAATCTTTCTACTGGCGAACATTTTGTATTATATAGCCGTTGGCTGGATTTCCAGCACGTTCTAGAGACGAAGAGAAAGAAAACTTCCGGAAGATTCTGGCTAGCTAATAATAGCACTACTAATGAGCTGGGAGCGCGATGCATTTGTTTCTTACACAAGCACACAAACACTGCGGGGAATTTGTCTAAAAACATTAATTTTAAACTGAGCCGTTGTTAAACACATGAAATTGTGCGCAGAATGCAGTCCGAGGCAATAATTGGCTGTGCCGACAGGCTGTTAAATAAATGTGGCTCTTAAAAGTACCACGAAACACATTTTGATTTCCGATTCACTCTACACATTCAAAACTTACCAGAATGAAACATAAAACCGCCAGTAACAATGTTTCATTATACTCGGCACAAACAATGCAAATGATTCGTTCAGCTGCGGTATGTAGGTGGCTAGAAATGGGGCAACAATAACATTTCAAATTATCTAGGTATAGCTATTGCACAGCCAGACGTGATAAAAGCCGAGCAAACAAAAGGGAAGTAAAACGGCGTGAATATGAAATGAAATGGAAGATAAAGCCATATTCCCGCGGGTGCGATTCTTCAATCATACTGTGCTACGTTCGCTCTTTTTATTTTTTGCAGCTTTTTACTGCTTTCACTGTCTCGTTATTGTGCGCGTTTTGAACTAAATTGCCGCAACATTTGTCTTGTTTTGTTGTAATGGTTTAGTTTGGTGTAACTATTCATCAATCTAATGTTCGTATAGGAATAATGCTTATATTCAAAATGCAAAATCCACGTTTTGTAGGTAATTGCAGGCTCTAAAGACAGAAATGATCACAATAAGCATTTGTTTTCTAGATAAAACAAAAGAGAGCGTGTAAGTTACAATCCCACATGATATCGAAATGATTGACGAGTAAGAGAAATAATTTTATAAGAATTGGTAACTGGATAAATAATTGTAATAAATAATTTCCGCACGTTAAAATCTGTATTATGACGCCGGCAACGGCACCACAAAAACGAGAGCCAAGGTCAAGCAGCGCAATTTGTGTACATTACTGACAACAATAGAGCGGCATAACAAAGGATTTCCAGAACGTACGCGAGGTTTCTGGCTGCCAGCTTGCTTGTAAAAGGTTCTAGAAAGATCCGTGCTACGACATTCTTCGGCATGAATGTTTGCGGGAGGAGGAGAGAAGCGAGTAGTGCTTGGTTCGTGAATGAGACAGCTGTTAGCAGGGCGCGCGCGCGTGTGTGTGTATGTGTGTGTGTTTGTACAGTAGTGAGAGAACTGTATATGTCGACGGAGACAGTTTGGGACCTTGATACGTCACGTGGAGTTAGTCTTGAAGTGAAGCAGTTTTTTTGAACGTTGAGTGATTGTATCACCAAAGCAACCTATTTGTTAGACAGAGAGAGCAAAGAAAGGCAGAAAACTGTTTTAAAAGGCTAAATTAAGCACGAAAACTCACGAAGTAGCAATGACATAGCTCGTGGCATACAAGTCATATACTGAGCTCGGAATGTGCTTTCAGTGAAGTCTCGAAACAGTTGAAGAGAATTATATGGCTGTATACTGTGCGCTAACCCGTGGGACATGGGTTTGCATCTCGGCATTGTACAAATGTTTGCATGATTATCTAAACTTGGTAACCGGATTCACAATAACCTAATTATAAAGTGCTTGAGGGTTTAGGACATTATAAATTAAATAGTTTTTGGTTGTCTACATTTTGTAATAGGTATAGTGACGTCTGTCACATTGGACTGGCATGATGTGGTAGTGTGTTATTATGAATACCGACTCCCTTCATTCTCCACGCGTAAGCTGTAGCATGATGCTCTGTGTCATTCCTTCACCATGTATTCTACAGATCTACGAAGAAGCAAGAGCCAATGTACAAAGCAACCCAGCATCGATACCGGGAGAGATATCCTAATAGATAACAACAATGTCACAAAATGGATATAAATTATTACAAATTACAATAATAACAGCTTTTAACATAATTGTTCAGCCAGTGTTGTTTATGAATATTACACGGTACAAAATAGCACATGCAGGGGAGTCGAACCACAACTACACGAGACCGATTACTTACGAATCGTGCGCTCGTCCCAACCGAGCTGCCTAGTAACGAGAAAGGCAAACATTCCGTTTAACATGTATTCGCTGGTCCCAGTGAACATTTGTAGAGGTGCAAACGTCAGCTGTCTAATACGAGTATATTAAAAGGCGATGCTGTAACATCTATATCAGTACCTACTAATTTCATCAAGTGTGTAACCAAAGAGATTCATGTTAAGTATTTGCATAGAACTAAGCATAGGAGCCGATGTTTCCCTGTTGGAGTATAAAATGTGGATTGCCAAAAACTGGAAAATAAGGGACAGCTGACTCAACTGGGATATACCTGGCTGTCGCCGGAAGAGGCTATTAGCAATTCTATAAAAATTAATCTAGTGTGTCCTAAAATAATCTTGTGCATGGAAACTTTGTAGCAATGATTTTGAAATCTGAGTGATGTTTTTTCTTTCTTTTGCAGGTGAGTGTCCAGAATGGTGTTTCCTAAGGTAGTCGTAGAGGTAAGATATCTGTATAGTGACATGATTTTGTATAGTTAACCTTACAGAAAGGTGGCTTTTAGAAATAATTTGGTCCTGCAGAACTTAAACCTTTTTTCTTTCCTTTCCTTGTTGTGTTTTCCTTTCTTTCCCAAAATCTGTGGTAGAGCACCTATGTGACGTGGATGTAACGTGTCTGCCTCTTATTCAAGTGGTCCTAAAATCGGATCACGGTTTGGGTGATTTACTTGGATAAGAGTCCTTTTTTCTGTGTTTCCCTTATCCTGAGACGAATGAACTCTAACCCAAAAATTAATGTGAGAAATGACAAGTCCAGTTACTTTTTAGGTCTTTATTTTCCTTAAAACTGAATCACAATTCACAGCTCGTGACCTTGCAAGTCACGTTCTAACGTAAACTTAACACAAACACTGCTCAAATGTTTAGAGTTAGCTTTGGCAATTCTCCAATTCGCTCTTAAAACTGACACTAGTGATAAATTCACTAAAAACTAAAACGGACTTCTCTGTCTGTGCCGACTTGCTTATATAACCCAGAAATAGGTACCGGCGATTTCTCTGGAGTGGGCGAGTTACCTGGTAAGGGTTTTTACGGAGTTTTCCTTATCCTGTGACGATGAATTTTAAACTCTATGGTCCCTGGGCTCATTTGAGCATCATTTCACTCATTTCATTCATAGTCCAATGTTAAAGGAGTTAAATATCATGGGGGAAAATGTATCCCTGGTAGGTACATAATAAATTTTGGGGATTCTACTGTAATAGTTGTACTTAGTAATTCTTTTGACACCATTTTTCCTCGACGTTCATCAAGACCTTTACAAATGCGGAAGCACGACTTTTTATTTCGAAAGGAGAAGCAATGAAACGAAATGGCATTTTTTATCTACCCAACTGAAAAACACAGTTTTATTGGATATATTTGTTTTGCTGTATAGTTTAATATTGAGTATAGGCTCCCTGGGATATGTTTATTCTAGAAGAGCTTAGGATGCGACAGCTACCCGTTTACCTGCTCCATTATTTTATTCCGGTCATTCGATCCATAAAAGTTGACTTGCTAGCTAGGCAGTTTAGAGAAAAACACAGTTCATTATTTAAAATAAACAATTGTTCGACGTCACAAAATTATCGTCGTTGCTTTCGTCATACCCGTTACAGGAATATCCGGATTTAGATTTTCTGCAAGCAGTGAACTTTCTGGTATGTATCTGCTCTTTTGTGACGAGAAAATACATAGTTCAGAGCGTGGGGCTGATTCCTTTTACTGTGTGCACGCCTTTGCATGCAACTTTGAATTTAATTTAGGGTTTTATCTGATAAACATGATTACGTTCCAATGAGTAATAACAAGAGAAGTGCGCTATGCTAACCGGTATTTTGTTCTACAATGGCGGGTTTACTTTTAAAATGTGCTCTCAGCATGGAACACTGTTATAAAGTATTGAATAAAACGAACGTATTTTTAATTTCACCTGAAGTGAGGTCAGCATCGTTATGCAGCACTTCTTTTATAAATTGGAAGTGAGAACAATAATTCAGGTTTTAAGGGGTTAAAGAGCCGTTAGTGTTAAGTGTGCTGGTGCAATAGGCTTTTATTTCTTTTGTCAGTCTAGCAGAACTGCAGAGCACGAAACTGTGATCTGTATTTGGAACCAGCACTGATCATGTGCTAATCGAGGAATATTTGCATGTGAGAGAAAAACCTTGACATTTAAAGGCGATCATTGATAATGACAATGCACGGGTAAAAGTGCGTGTTGTGCAACGAAGGCTCTTCTTCCTGTTGCTTGCAGGTGATTTACTTGGTACGGGTCCAAAGGGAACGAATGTTTCCACCATTAGGCCAAGGTTCCCCTCGCTCGCGACAGTGCTACAGGAATAGGCAGGTAAACATATTCAAATGTACCTTGCCGGTGTGCAAAGCTGCTTTCAGATCTTTCTCCCTTCCAATGCACAGCTTGCATTGAAGGTCGGCTGGCCCACCGACCCACGAGCAATTTGCTCTTTTTACTTTCTCTATTCCTCACCTGCAGTCAGAAAATCCCTCTTGCAAATGTTTATTCTTCTATCTACTCCACGTTAATCAAGACAAACATTTGTAGAAATTGGCTTATTGCATATTCCCTTGTAGGTACAATAGCAAAGGGGACTGCAGGAAGCTGAAACGGTAGTCAAATCTTAGAAGAGCTGGTCGCTATGTGATGGCTTTGACGTTTCATTCTCTTTGCATGGCCAAGACATTAAAAATGGCTTCGTATTTGAGCAAAGGAAGTATTTTCAAATCCAAGTCAATAATACGGTATGGTTAATTACGTAACAGAAAGAAACAATGTGTTGAACTTAAGTGACATAAGAAGATCTACATTTTGTGTACTAAGATCTTACCTATCTATTACAGTTTACGGACTATACAAACTCATCCAGAATGTATAGGACTTAATAGGCCAGGCATGGGGAACAGGGGTGACAGGGATGCCATCGAATATTTACCCACTCCATTTACTGACACAATTTGAAGGACTGGCCGATTCTCTGAGATACACAGACAATAGCGGGAGGCGTGGCCGGGTAGCTAATCGCTGTGAGGCAGGGACGGGGTTAAAAGTACGAGATAGCGGAAGTGACGCATTGAGTCAGTTCTCCCCATATGTTATAGGCTATTCCCAGAAAATTGAATATACACATTTCATTTGTTACGTAAATATCTTTCACATATGTCAGTTTAATCAAAATCGTCAGAGCCATTTTTGAGAAAATAATGACTTTCGAGAATGGAAATGGTAGTCTGAGCTGGGGGGATTTTCTTGAAAATCGTCGAGCCGCATGTTTTTCTTTTGTAAGTTGTGCTATGCAGACAGAAGCGCGGGCGCGTGCCTTCCTTTTTTTTCTGAAATCTCTGTATCGAAATTTATGGGTGTAATACAATGGTTATCATAGTTACTAAACGTAGTGAAGAAAGTAAAAATTATAAAAAAAAAGTGGTTAGGCCTTTGAACAACATACTTCGAAAACCAAATGTTTGATTAATACCAAACTTTGATAGCATTTAAATCAGCAACTTTGAAGGATACAGCACTAAGATTTTTGAGATTTTCAGGGGAACTCCTTTTAGGCAATGTAGGGTTTGATTGATTGCTTATTCGTCAATCAGAATTGAACCTAATCGATAGTTTTAAAGCTTATTGTATGTACTTCTGTTTGCTGCACAACTTAGAGTTAACTGTTTTCTTCTGGTGTTTAGGGGTGCTTCAAATTGCAGTTTCTTAATCGGACTGATATGAATGCTCCAGTTGCTATTTTCAATGCAGAACTTTGGATAGTATCCAACATTTTAAGTGCAGTTGGAGATGCAGATGTTGGAGATGGTGATTTGTAAAGTATGGTTCCATAACCCCGTTTAGCTTGAATTGTACCGGGTGTTTCAAAATGAATATGTTGGGTGTTAAGGCTTTGTAATGTTTATTACATTAATTTGCAATTATAAATCACACATCAATTGAAAGAGCAACTCTTAATTTTTCCTACATGCTCAGTGTGAGGACCATTCATCGCACGGCACACTTCTAGTCGATAGGTAAATTGATAGACGAGGCACCTACGCATGATCCTTACCTCCCAGGGTAAGTGCGCGTGATTCAAATCGGGTGAACGTGGAGGCCGTGCAAAACAAACTCTGTCATTCGCACCCTTGATGAGAATCCAGGGCTGTATACAATGTCGTTTAACCAATCGCATACCGAGTGATGCCAGAGAGGCGCCGCACCATCTTGCTGCCAAATAAAGTTGTCTAGTTCAGCTTCTTCCAACTGAAGACGACGCGATTCAGAAAACTATTGTCATACAGCAACATTTCGTTTGCTAAGTTGGCACATAAACCGTAGTCTGTAGGCTTTAGACCTTGTAACAAATACAAACGATAAGGATGTGCATGGACACAGATATACCCAACAAAACTGTTTTTGCTCTTTCAATGGTTTATAATTGAGCAATTCCGCGTGTGACTAACTGACATTTACACTACATTTTCTTCTTAAAATGTCTGTCTAATGGTCAATATAGGTGTAAAAATGTTATTTTAACGACATATGATGACAGAGAATACGTTGGCGGTTGTGATAGGGAATATAAAAACCTTAAAAAGTGAAACAATTATTTAATAATGAGCGCTAAACTTTTCGTGACTAACTGACATTTTTGTCAACTGTAGGTCACAGTTTTGTAAGATAAATGTAGGTATTAATACTACAAAGCCTTAAACCCGCTATATAAATTTGAGAACACTCCGTATATAAGAGTTGCATCAGCACTGAATTCCCTGCATCCCCGTTATTAGCTGCCAGAGTCTTCATAACATTTAATCCTTCATATGGTTGTTTCTTAGTTTTTTTTTTGTTTTTTTTTTATAGATGAGTTTATATTTTTAATTTCAATGTAAAGGCTGTAACTGCTTATTGATCTGTAGCTCAGACATTTTAATTAAATGCAAGCCCAACAACTCTGGTTTTCAATTTTTCTCTCTCTCCATGAAGGCATAAATCGCGGTGGATATCAGAGATTTTTCCTTTTTTGAAGTTGATGCCTTAGGTGGTTTAAATCCTGTTTTCTGGATCCATTTTTCAGTTATGTTTAGTGCAGTTAACATTAACTTTTTATTTAGTAACACCTCAAATCATCTTAAATAAACCTCCTTTTACTCGAGAGGGAATTTTGTCCTAGATGGTGATTAGAAATACTCTCAGTATAACTCCCTGAGGGATTATGTTTTCTGTTGATACTATACTATAAATGACACCATTTGTTCAGATTTGTATAGTTCTTTGTTGTAACCAATTATAGATGGTATCTAACATATGTATGTCCTGTAATATTATTATCCATAACCATCCATCAGTGTCATCGCCTGCGGTGTCGTAGTAGTAAAAGCGGGCGTTAAACACTACAACCACCTAGCGCAACAGCCCTTCGCGGGCTAAGGCCTACTGCCCGGCCGCTGCGTCTCCCGCCTCTGCTCACTGCTAGCGTCATTAGATTTGATTTTTCTCAGAATAGCTTCTAAACGTCCTTTTCATTCGGAATTCTTATAAATTTTTATAACTAGTAAACCATAAGAGAGAAACTACTCTTGTTAAAGCACACAAATTATCAACATGCTTATGACAGTCTTAATCTTCTATTGTATGAATTGTTTTGTTTCGAATAGACATGATCGTCAAAGGTCAGACGAAATGGACATAATAACATCATACGTTTAAGTCCAATCACTGCGGCCAAGTTGGCCGTAGTAAAGGATGGGGAGGACCCACGTAAAATAACCGTCGAGATGGTACGCGTGGATGATGAAGTTACATTGAACGACAATTGCATGGATTTTGATTGTTGAAAAAGAAATAAAAGAAACTGTAACAGTACTGAAATAAATTGATACATTAATGACAGAAATACCTACCAATACCTATATTTTATTGTTAAATGCAAAAAAAAAAAAAAAAAAAAAAAAAAAAAAAAAAAAAAAAAAAACAGTCACATTACTCTAAAACATTGGTTAATCCTTAAAGGACGGTTATTATTATTATTATTATTATTATTATTATTATTATTATTATTATTATTATTATTATTATTATTATTAAGAAAACTAACGTTCTAAGACATTTTATTAACAGAGATACCCAAGACTAATCGCAGTTTCGAGAACTGCAGCAAGTTATCATTCATAAAGACCGTTAATATTATTTCCTGGTTGTTGGGTGCTACGTGGTTAGCAGCAGTTAAGGTTCCAGACTGTCCTTGGTTCAAATGCCGAGCATGGTGCTGCATTTCAAGTTGCAGCAGCCGAAGCCTTCTTGTTTATAGGTCATGCGCAGTAGACCAGAACATCATCCTCACTGCAGTAACAGATTCCTCTGTCAAGGTATTTGTACCTGAGAAATAATGAGTCCAGTCACGCAACTGCGGAGATGGACAAAACCGAATCTTAACAGCTTTCTCTGTCTAGCGTTTTAATTTTTGAACGTTTTCAACGGTTCAGTCATCTGACTTTGAGAGCTTTTCGCTGCCTTGAAAGTGCAGTATACTTAAAGACCTAAAAGACCCTCTTGCCACAGTTAAATTATAATCCAATTTCTCATTTCCTATTCAGGGCAATTCTTAAGAAGCATTAAAATGAAATAGACGCGTAAATAGTACATTATATTGAGTTGCTACCATAAAGTATTGGTTAAAATTTTTATTATCATCTAACACAAGTTTATCAAAAATGTTTGTGGGAATATCTCTTCTAATTAATGTGTGCTAATCTTGTGTTGCATCATTACAATTCGAATTTATGTTTTAAGCTTATTGTTGATCCTCTAAGTTAATGGAAATTTACTGAATGTGCAAAGATTTGATTGTCGCCATTCGCTTTGTTCCTTTAAGGAAATTTGTGGTGAAAGTGTTTATGCAACAATTAATTTGAAAAGTAAGCTTTTGTAGGAATCATTTGTAGAAACTAGATACCTGTATAAAACTAAGCGATAGTACAGGACTGGGCAACTGGTGCTTACTGAGCGCAGACTGTTCACGGCCGTGCACTCATAACTGTAGTTTTAGTAGATAAAAAGTGAAAGTCACCCAAGATAACCCACGAGTGGCCCAGGCCTGCCATAGTAAGCACTATGTGCATTGTATTCCACTTAACAGTTGAATACCGAGATTTTACCTTAAATACACGTTTTGAGACTCCCTGAATAAAAACAAGAATGAAAAGAAAAAGGGAATCGCGTACCTGTACAGAATAACTCAAAAACGAAAAGGCAATAAAATACCAAACTTGGTATGTAGGTTCAGCATCTTCGAAGGATGCTAATCAAATATTTTCAAGAAACTCCTCCATCCAAAATACCCTTTACACGGAACATTTTTCAGAATTGTTTTTCTTAAAAATGGCTCTCACGATTTTGATTAAAATAAATATGTTTTAGATATTTTCATGACAAAGGAAATGTATATCTGCAATTTTCTGGAAAGAGCTGCTAAAGTTATCTTCATTCACATTACTAGGATAAAAGCCGAAAGAATAAAACCATGTCACCTAAGCAAAAATGTAGATTTCGTTAAGCACACAGTTTGTCAAATAATTGTTTTGGAGTTAACCGTTTCCGACATATTTCTTGTTATTGGTTTTGTATTTTCAAGTTCTTAATGCCTTCCTCGAATGGGAAGTCGTTATTCTTTTCTTTCTCATGATCAGCAAAGAGCATGGAATTTAAAATGCTGTTTAAAAGTCAATTTTGTACTTTATTTATCGCACAACTGTATGTATTAATGTGAATTTAAATTTTATGTGAATTAAAAAGTAGCTAGAATAATAAGATTTTGCAACAATACTTTCTGTAAGGGTGAATAGAGAAAGGCAAATCGCCTAAGTGCAAGGTGTCAGTTGTGGTTTTTTTCCCTCTTCCCTTTCTTATTTTGTTTGATCACAAGTGCTCCAAGTACGAGCATTTGAATGCTGTCTCTTTATGTTGTAACTAAGTAGTCTTGCTTAATGTGAAATTATTCTTAGGCAAAAACATGTGAACAAAGTAATAGTGTAATCACTTTTTATGCGTATGTAC